>JAWPHD010010005.1:0-98042 GCA_037043455.1 Cyrtodaria siliqua
TCAGCTTTTTTAAAGTTTTTCAGAGCCCTTTAAAATAAACCTTGTTTGAAAATAGTGCATCAACCCCTTTAATAAAATAGATTACTATGATATTGTCTATATGCTGAATCTTTAAGCGGAACAAAGTGGAATTTCACTTCAACAGTCTGCAGTATCCATACAAGAACAATCAAAATTAACAGGTTCAAGTTACAAGTAGCTGGCAGTTTAATTTTCTATAGGTGTAGTACGTCAGTATGGTAAATGTGATAATATTCCCTGAATCTAGATAATTTAATGACCAGTTTTATCCAGTTATTCAAACCGGCAATTAACATCATGATTTCACTGCTAGGGGCAATTGTGTCTACGTGGGTAACAAGTTTGACACAGAATCCGGATATAACCGGGTGGTCTCGTGTATTAACAGTCAATCGATCGTGTAACCGCGGAAATCTATTCAATAGTAAGAGTAGGGCACAGTTCCCAGAGTAGGGCAGGTTCCCCAAGTAGAGCACAAATTAATCCCCGAGTAGAGTATGGTTCCCCGAGTAGGGCATGGTTCCCCAAGTAAGGCACGAATCCCCTAGTAGGGTATGGTTCCCTGAGTAGGGCACGGTTCCCCGAGTAGGGCACGGTTCCCAGAGTCCTATGTATCCTCCTTCCCTTCTTTCTGGGAAAGCTCGAAATAATCTAGATGAGCCGTTAAATAGCAATTTAGTTATTTATTCTTTCCAACATATAAATTCATTTTTAAAGCTAATCCAGGCATTATTTACAAATGAAAGGCTTGTTATTTCCTATCATAAAGCTCCAACATAATTATTATAACTTTGTTTTTTACAACCAACATGATATTCTCTTTTACTAGATTTTATCAATCAATTTTTAAAAGCATTCCTCTTAATTTTTTCAACCTTACAAATAAAATATTCTGCTAAGGTTCCAGGTGAGCATTCAATTTCATTAAAGACATCAATTGCATTTCCATTAAGGTGTTTTTATTTCTTTTCCACTGTTAAATTGTCATTTTTCTTATTATAAACTATATAATTTTATGTACATATTCCAATAGTATCCATGTGCCAATATCACTTAACATTAAGTAATATAATCAAACCGAAAAATTAAGTACTTTGGTTTATTGCGCTAAATTGACAGATAATCCAATTTATAAAGCATTAAGCGTTTTAACAACTATAAAATATTTAATATACAGCATAATATTGCACTAACAGCCAACTTTTAAAGCCTTTTGCATTAATCTGTTTGTTATATCAACCCACTTGATTTGAGTTTCACACATTCCTGAATTGTAATATATGGTAATCAATTCCTACACTGTAAACAAATGAATCATAATTACATTATCGGTGTTACAAACTGCTGCCCAATCACGTTCCTCGACACCTTCGGTGCCCATTATGGATATCTATAACAAATTTGAATTAGTATGCACCAGGTCCCAAAGGTATCAAAGTACTCCACTTATTAATTCTTAATCATTTCCAATATAAAATTTCATTCATTATTGATTGGTCAACAATGATGACCCATCTATATATATTCTATATTATAACAGCATGACAGTTTCAAATTGATTTTAAATTATCCGTCTTTGAATAAATTGCAAACTTTTCACTTAATAATTCATATTCAGTTCAAATCAGTACAATCTATCCCTGTGAGAACTTGGAGTGCAAAAGTCGAAATATCCATATTTGGGTGGACAATGATTATTTTAAAATCCCCGGTGTGACTTTGGTATGCAAGTTATCCGCATTATATGGGCAACATGACCAAACTCGCGTGCAGTTTTATTGTAGCACTTAAAAGATGTATATTACAATCTTAAGAACCATGTTTAGGAAATTTGAGATAAACTTGTATACAAACAATCGGGATAATCTGTGCACTAGACCGATATTGATCTTTGATATCGTTCATGAATGATTTTAACCAAATATGGATCATATTATACGCAAGAGCTTATTTATAACAATCATTGGGGTAACTGTTTTATCAATTTATAGAAAGACGGGCTATTTACGTGGACAATAATCGTGCATCTATATCAACTACAAAAAGGCTATTTCAACCACCGTTTATTGAAGAAGTTAATCCGGCAAAGCTTTGCTTAATCTGTCTTTATGGCATGTCTGGACATAAACTGGTCATTTTATGTGCAATTGTTATGAAATAAGACCAAATTAATTAATTGATGTCAAACAAAATACAAATGATGGTCTTTAAAGCTGCAGACCTCAGCCCTATGTAAATTCGAGGCTTTGCTGTGGCATGTATGAGTCCAAACAAAATACAAATGAAGGTCTTTAAAGCTGCAGACCTCAGCCCTATGTAAATTCGAGGCTTTGCTGTGGCATGTATGAGTCCAAACAAAATCATTATGTGTGGTTCCTATTACACGCTAAAAAAAATTAGGGTAGGTAGGGAAAATATTTTATTTTATATTTTGTTATCTTTTTGCTCAATACGTTTAAAACCTAATAATCTAATTTAAATATGTAATGTATTAATTTTGCTTATATCAGGTACAGATAATGTAGAAAACATAATTAAATTGAAATTGTTTTTTGGCATAACATTTTTTTGGGTCGGTCACAAAACCAGTGTTACCACACATATAATTTTATTTAGCCTCAGATGAGAAAATTCAACCTTGAAGACTAGTCTTATCTCCCTATTTATTTACTTATTTATATACCTGTTGACAGTATTTGTTGATTTACATACACAGTTTATATTACTACCATATCATCCCTTATTTGTAAATAGTTTTATCTTCATATATTACATTAAGTTTTAATTACTACTTCATTTCTTCATCTTTCATCAGTTTTTGCGCACAATATGACCTATTTATGTGTCGACACCCTCACCGCTGTAGGTTCGATCCCTCAGGGGCCTAGGAATCTTTATGTGAGGAAGCTATCCAGCTGGCTTGCGGAACGTCGGTGGTTCTACCCAGGCGCTCGCATGTGCACGAAAATTGCCCGGAGGGGCACCTGGGGTCTTCCTCCACCAATGGAAGCTGGAAAGTCGCCATATGACCTTAGCTGTTGGTGCGACTATAAAATCCAATTCAATTCAATTATGTGTCGACGTGCCGTAAAACCCCATTCATTCATTCTAAGCTCCCTGTGTGGTAGCTGTGTTGAACTGCACCATAAATAACAGTCATTTCATTATAATTATAAAGCTTTTATATTAACAAAAACTTCAAAAGATAAATATGAAAGATCAACACTTTTGGCTTTAATAGACATAACAGTGAAAAATCTAGACCAGAAAGTAAGTGATATTCAAAGCCAATAAAAACTTTCACTTCAATTTTAAAAGTAGGTAATTGCTGTGAAAACCAATAAATCTGATTGTACATACAAAAGCGGATAATTTTGTGTATGTATAATTTACTCCATACAAAACTCCAGGGTTTCTTTATCTCGATAGCCATAAAGTTTTGGATTTCAGTTTCTTATCGAGCTTGTCATTGACAGGTAACATTGAAGCCTTTAAAGGGACATATGACAAATAATTTGACAGTTTGGTAAATCATAATCAATTAATAACACAAATATAGATATTTTTCCAGGCCGACTTAGCTGTTCATAAATACATAAATACACATTACATGTATACCTGGGTCCGTATTCATAAAGCTTCTTAGCAATAATGTAACTTAAATCAAAACTTATAAAAAATTTAAACACCCTTTTCTATTGTTTAAAGCCATCGTCCTTATAGTTTTAATAATGCAATGGATTAATAAAACCCACAGTTATAACTCTATCTTAAAATAGAAGCCCTTTAGTGTTGCCGAGGTTTAAGGACATTTGAAAATATGTAAAAATCTTAAATTCTGATTTAAAGATGAATG
Organism: Cyrtodaria siliqua; assembly: GCA_037043455.1. Lineage (NCBI taxonomy): Eukaryota > Metazoa > Mollusca > Bivalvia > Adapedonta > Hiatellidae > Cyrtodaria > Cyrtodaria siliqua. The sequence continues at coordinate 3,878 of JAWPHD010010005.1, forward strand.
ACCACCCTTTTTGTAGTATTATCAATTAACAAATTTAACTTAAGCATCATATATTAAGAAACATATATTTAAAACCGCTACTAAGTTGTATGTAAAAATAAGTATTATTTGCATGATGTAGATACTACTTTTACCACTGCGTGACTGCAAGGGGAAATAAGGTAAATCTGAATTGTATAGCTGCACAATTATTGTCGCTAATTGATAAATACATTTACCTGTGGATTAATTTACCTGTTCAAAGTTTTCTACTTCATCAAATAAAATCTTATTCTAGCTTTTCACAGATATTGCAATGTGTGAATTGTAAATATCTATAGTTGCGTATAGATTTCGATTTAAATAAACATACACATGTTCATGAAACAAAACAATAATTGGCCGGAGAACTTTAATAATATTTTCTACTTCATTTGCTTTTTGAATATGGGCCCTGATCTACATGTATAACTCTTTAACATTATATAGTGTAAAAAATATGTAAAACTATGCATTACCTAGAAGTTAGGGATTTTAATGACACATGCATAGTATTTGTCAGTTTATAGGGCCTTTAATGATACATGCATTATTTGTCAGTTAAGGGCCTTTAATGATACATGCATTATATGTCAGTTAAGGGACTTTAATGTTACATGCATTATTTGTCAGTTAAGGGCCTTTAATGAAACATGCATTATATGTCAGTTAAGGGCCTTTAATGATACATGCATTATATGTCAGTTAAGGGCCTTTAATGATACATGCATTATTTGTCAGTTAAGGGACTTTAATGTTACATGCATTATTTGTCAGTTAAGGGCCGTTAATGATACATGCATTATTTGTCAGTTAAGGGCCTTTAATGATACATGCATTATTTGTCAGTTAGGGGACTTTAATGTTACATGCATTATTTGTCAGTTAAGGGCCTTTAATGATACATGCATTTTTTTCAGTTAAGGGCCTTTAATGATACATGTATTATTTGTCAGTAAATGGCCTTTAATGATACATGTAGTATATGTCAGTTAAGGGCATTTAATGATACATATATTAGTTGTCAGTTAAGGGTCTTTAATGATACATGTATTATATGTCAGTTAAGGGCCTTTAATGATACATATATTATTTGTCAGTTAAGGCCCTTTAATGATACATGTATTATATGTCAGTTAAGGGCCTTTAATGATACATGTATTATATGTCAGTTAAGGGCCTTTAATGATACAACATATATTAATTGTCAGTTAAGGGCCTTTAATGATACATGTATTATTTGTCAGTTAAGGGCCTTTAATGATACATGTATTATATGTCAGTTAAGGGCCTTTAATGATACATATATTATTTGTCAGTTAAGGCCCTTTAATGTCTGGCTGCTCATCAGTCATTTAACCACAACACCCCTTTGTAACAGAAATGGAATGGTCCAAATTCAAAGAAAGGACAGTCCATTATACATTCATAGTGGGCTAAAGGTTAATATAAATCTGTGGTGCAACTAACCAGCTGCACAAAAGGCATCATCTACTATTTGTCAACTGGACCTGAAGGTTCAGGACAACATTTTTTAAAAACTATATGAAAATATTTAAACAAGAGGGCCATGATGGCCCTATATCGCTCCCCTGAGTCAATTTGAACCAATACAAGAGGGCCAAGATGGCCCTAAAGCGATCACCTGAGTACTGGCACATTATCGAACTTCTTCGAAATCTTATGGTCATATATAATCTGTGCAAGTTTGGTTAAGATTGTTCAAGAAATGTGGGCTCTGTTGTGTATAATAACATTGATATAGACAGTTTAAGACACTGACAAAGTTTGGTATAAAAGATCAAATACAAAATGAAGGTACTAGAGAGTAACACCTTTGGCAGAGCCAAATGTGACCCCAGGGCTACATGTAACATATGAGAGGTGTGCTTTGTGGTTTTAGAGAAGATGATTTTTTAAGTTTTTCCCTATAAAAGTCTATGTAAAATGTGACCCCTGGGGTGGGGCCAAATGTGAACCCAGGCTCACCATTTGAACAAACTTGGTAAAGGACCAAAAGAGTATAGTAAATGCAAAATATTAAACCTCTGGCTCTTTTAGTTCCAGAGAAGAAGACTTTAATGTGTTTCCTATATAAGTCTATGTAAAACTGTGACCCACGGAGTGGGGTCAAATTTTACCCCAGGGTCACCATTTGAACAAACTTGGTAGAGGACCATAATCTAATAGTAAATGCAACATACTAAACCTCTGGCTCTTGCAGGTTCAGAGAAGATTATTTTTTCCTATATATATGCCTATATAAAACTGACCCCCGGGGCACGACCAACTTTGACACCAGGGTCACCATTTGAACAAACTTGGTAGAGGACCATAAGCTTATAACAAATGCAAAATATTAAACCTCTGGCTCATGCAGTTCCAGAGAAGAAGATTTTTTTCAGTTTTTCCCTATACAGGCCTATGTAAAACTGTGAACCCCGGGGCAGGGCCAAATGTGACCCAGGGTCACCATTTGAACAAAATTGGTAGAGGACCATGAGCTTATAGCAAAAGCAAAATATTAAACCTCTGGCTCTTGCAGTTCCAGGGAAGAAGATTTTTTTTCAGTTTTTCCCTATACAGGCCTATGTAAAACTGTGACCCCCGGGGCGGGGCCAAAAGTGACCCAGGGTCACCATTTGAACAAAATTGGTAGAGGACAATAAGCTTATAGCAAAAGCAAAATATTAAACCTCTGGCTCTTGCAGTTTCAGAGAAGATGATTTTTTAAGTTTTCCCCAATACATGTCTATGTAAAACATGTGACCCCCGGGCCGGGGACAAATTTGACCCCAGGGTCACCATTTGAACAAACTAAGTAGAGGACCATAAGCTGATGCTACATGTAATACATGAGAACTCCGTGCCATATCGTTCCAGAGAAGAAGATTTTTTTCAGTTTTTCCCTATACAAGCCTATGTAAAACTGTGACCACTGGGGCGCAGCCAAATGTGACCTCTGGGTCACCATTTGAACAAACTTGGTAGAGGACCATAAGCTTAAAGCAAATGCAAAATATTAAACCTCTGGCTCTTGCAGTTTCAGAGAAGAAGATTTTTTAAGTTTTTCCCTATACATGTCTATGTAAAACATGTGACCCTTGGGGCGGGGCCAAATGTGACCCCAGGGTCACCATTTGAACAAACTTGGTAACGGACCATAAGCTTATAGTAATTGCAAAATATCAAACCTCTGGCTCTTGCAGTTTATGAGAAGAATATTTTTTAAAGTTTTTTCCTATATAAGTCTATGAAAAACATGCAAAATCTCAATATACAGACTTTGGACCCCCGAGGCACAGCCATTTTTGACCCCGGGGACTTCATTTGAACAAACTTGATAGTTTAGCCGTTGGCGGTCATATTAAAAGAAAAACTGTCGAAATCTGTCTGGAGGTTCTTGAGAAGAAGATTTTTTAAGGTTTTGACCATATATGGTAATGGCGGCCATCTTGGTTGTCGTGCTGACCTAATTTTAACAAATCTAAAAAGCATTCATCTAAGGATCATCCATGTGAAGTAAGGTCAAAATTGGCCAAGCGGTTTCTGAGGAGAAGTCGTTTGAAGCAAAAGTTAACGACGGACGACGACGACGGACGACGACGGACGACGGACGAAGAGTGATCCCAATAGCTCACCTTTGAGCCTTCGGCTCAGGTGAGCTAAAAATATCATGCGAAACTACTGCAGAATAAATCTGATTGGTTCCTGCCATTCTGCATGTGAGTACTCTGGCTGGTAAGAATAAATCTGATTGGTTCCTGCCATTCTGCATGTGAGTACTCCGGCTGGTATACTGTGACATTTATTGACTATAAAACTTATACAAAACAGAGTTCAAATATGTGATATTTTTGCTCCAGGCTGTAATGAGTACATTCATCATTATCATAAGTACTTTATGTTTGCTTAAGTATTTTTTTTGTTTTCTCTAAAATAACAATAAAGTATCAGAGCTGTAGATTATTTTTGACTGCAATCACTATTTACTAGAAATGAATGAGTAACAAGGAACACATTCAGTAAAGTAATATTTTCAAATAGGTCATGCTTCCAAAATGGATGTGAATCCATTTAATACATTTTAAATGAAATAACCATTCGATTAAATGGATGTTAAGTAAACAAAACACTGTATGGCATTGTTCTTAATATAAGACGTAAGCTTAGAACAATTTTCATCATGTTAATATGGAATAAACTGTTCCACAAGTAAACAAATATAATACTAATGATTTTTTTAAAAAAAAGAGTATTTGTAGTAAGTTGGTGAGTACTGATACTCATAATTTTAAAAAACTTCTATAATTGAGTAAAATACTCAAAAAACAGCTATCTTCAGCTCTGTAAGAATAAGATGTATGCAAACATAAATTAAATAAACACCAATAAACCATTTTCATTATCATAAACTTACCACTGAGATGGGCATTGTTTATTAATCCATGAAAAAAACGACTTTAAAACACAGGCAAAAACTTCAAACCACGTCCCAGCTTGCTCGTTACGAGCAGTGTAAACAACCAAAACAGAGTACAGAAAATATTTCTTATCCAATTTGTAAGCCCACTGACAATTTTAAAATCATTAATCCAGAAAACCTAATTCCATTATAGTAAGCCCAGCTTTCGATAAAGTAAACAGCAGAAGAATGCCTCTGTATTTGGGACTAATCAACCACAACCATCCCAACAATACACCTCTGGATTCCCGAGGCAAATACGATTTTTATTTATCATTTTATCTAAGTATGAATGAATCGATTATAACTCAAGTAAGCTTTTGTATTGTTATAATTGAATATAAATAATATACTGAACAAAAAAAGAAACTTCCGCTGATGCTGAAGACAGCAAAACGGGACAAAATTAATGATGTTTTAAAGGGAATGTAGCGACACAGCCAAACCATCTTTATTATTGAAAGTTCTGGAAAACTTGAATAAGGGTGAAAGAATTATCAAATCGGATGATAAACAAAGAAGATATGATCTTTTGAAGTTTCTGTTGATACGGATATGGAAGCGGCCATTTTGAGAACTATGACATCACGGTTCTAAATGATCATAGATGGAATATTTATAAATATGAACAATTACTGATTTATATGGAAACAAGAGGTCAATGACCTTGAAGCTCTACTGATTGATTTTGATTTCAGGAAGTAGTCGCTACAAACTTGTTTTTTGAAAAATTATTTTTAGCCGTGGCAGCCATCTTGAATTTCCGGCCGACCTGACATTTTGCTAGGATCAATTAGACATCAAGAGCAACATTCCTGTGAAGTTCATGAAAATCCGTCAAGTAGTTTCAGAGGAGTAGTCGCTACAAGTTTTCATTATATAATTCTATGTAAACAAAGATGGCCGCTGACAGCCATGTTTAACATCGAATCAAAATGATTTTTGACAAGGACCAACATCATGTAATGCTGATCATTTTAGAAAAAGTCCCATATCAATATCACTTATAGTTTTCAAGAAGTAGTCGCTACAAACTTGCATTTTGAAAATCTATTTTTAGCCAAGGTGGCCATCTTGAATTTCTGGCCGACCTGAAATTTTGCTAGGATCAATTAGACATCAAGAGCAACATTTCTGTGAAGTTTCATGAAAATCCGTCAAGTAGTTTCAGAGGAGTAGTCGCTACAAGTTTTCATTATATAACTCTATGTAAACAAAGATGGCCACTGGCAGCCAGTTTAATGTCAAATCAAAATAATGTTCGACTCGGATAACCATCATGTCATGCTGATAATTTTAGAAAAAGTCCCATATCAATATCACTTATAGTTTTCAAGAAGTAGTCGCTAGAAACTTATTTTTTAAAAATCTATTTTTAACTGTGGCAGCCATCTCGAATTTCTGGCCGATCTGAAATTTTGCTAGGATCAATTAGACATCAAGAGCAACATTCCTGTGAAGTTTCATGAAAATCCGTCAAGTAGTTTCAGAGGAGTAGTCGCTACAAGTTTTCATTATATAACTCTATGTAAACAAAGATGGCCGCTGGCAGCCATGTTTATCGTCAAATCAAAACGATTTTCGACAAGGACCAACATCATGTCATGCTGATCATTTTAGAAAAAGTCCCATATCAATATCACTTATAGTTTTCAAGAAGTAGTCGCTACAAACTTGTATTTAAAAAATCTATTTTTAGCTTTGGCGGCCATCTTGGATTTTACATCAACATGAATTTTTGCTAGGATCAACTAGACTTCATGGGCAACATTTCTGTAAAGTTTTATGAATATCCATCACGTAGTTTCAGAGGAGTAGTCGCTACAAATAAAAGTTAACGGACAGACGGACGGACGGACGCCGCACCACGGCATAAGCTCTGCTGATCTCTGATCAGTAGAGCTAAAAATGACAGCAACTGTATGAAAAATATGTAATACTTAATGGCAATAATGCTTTATATGACAAATAAAAACAATTCATTCATTTGCAGTGATTTTCTTCGTTTTAAATGATATTTATCAATATTCCATAAAATTATATGGTAATATGGAACTATGATGTCATAGTTCTAAAAATGGCGGCTCTCATATTAGTTTTAGAACAACCTTTAAACGGTCATATCTGTTTTGTTTATCATCCGATTTTGATAATTCTTTCACCTTTTCAGAACTCTCAATAATAGAGTTTGTTTGGCTCTGTCGCTAATTTCCCTGAATAATTAGATAGACCACCAACAATAGTCCAAAAATGTTTTTGAAAATTTCAGTACACAAGTAAGTTTAGCCCCCTTTTCCTTAAAACATGCATTTTGGCCACAAAAACAAATTGAATCTATGAAAATACCGAAATCTGTCCGAGACAATATTCTCTATAATTATGTTCTTTACCGAAAAAAACATAACACATATTGTGTAGATGGCAACTTTTGATAACTAACATTCATCAAATTACCTCCCATTAACATTTCCATATCATCCATAAAAGAGTATTGCTTGGCAAATTTTAATGGGATATTTAGTACTCACTTAAGTGTGCTTACAAACATTAAACATTGTTTTATTGAAACGCTGTTTTAAGCTTTTATACGCCCTCAAAAACTGGCCTTTGAACATACCAGCAAAAAAGTCGGAAGTTTCTTTTTTTGTTCAGTATACATGTTAATGGATGGACTGGTATATACATGGGGATTGTAATGCAATATGATCCCGGACAACCAAGATAATTATGTCAATCAACATGTATCTGACGGAAACCATGTTATATAACAATTTTACAGTTTTCTAGTTAGTTATTAACATTCATAGTTACTGTAATACATAGTTAATCAAACAGGCGGCACCAGTGGAAACCTCCGACAAAGCTCCACAATCCTTTCAAACAGGCGGCACCAATCTAAATCACAGACCAAGCTACATAGTTCTTTCGCACAGGCATCAATGGAAATCTCACACCATTATTCTATAGTCCATACAAACAGGCACCAATGGAAATCTCACACCATTATCTACAGTCCATACCAACACGCACCAATGGAAATCTCACACCATTATCTACAGTCCATACAAACAAGCACCAATGGAAATTTCACGCCGTTATCTACTGTCCATACAAACAGGAGCCAGTGGAAATCTCAGACCAACAAGTCCTTAAAACAGGTACCAGTAGAAATCTCAGACCAAGTTTTAGACCAAGTTTTACAGTCCTTACAAACAGGTGCCACTGGAAATCTCAAACCCAGTTCTACAGTTTGTACAAACAGGTGCCATTGGAAATCTCAAACCAAGTTCAACAGTTTGTACAAACAGGTGCCAGTGGAAATCTCAAACCAAGTTCTAGTCCCGACAAACAGGCACCAATGGAAATCTCACACCATTATCATTCATTCTACTGTCCATACAAACAGGTGCCTTAACCAGTCCTTAATACAGGCACCAGTAGAAATTTCAGACCAAGTTTTACAGTCCTTACAAACAGGTGGAAATCTCAGACCAAGCTCTCCAGTACGTACAAACAGGGGCCAACTAAAATCTCACACCATTATCTAGTCCTTACAAACAGGCGCCAGTGGAAATCTCAGACCAACCAGTCCTTAAAACAGGCACCAGTAGAAATCTCAGACCAAGTTTTACAGTCCTTACAAATAGGTGCTAATGGAAATCTCCATAGTTTTCACAAACAGGAGCCAGTGGAAATCTCAGACCAAACTCAACAGTTAAACATATGAATACCGTGATGTCACTTTCTAACTTATAAACAGAAGCCCAGTTTGTCAAGTATATTGGTATGTCCCAGAAACTCTCAAAAAATATTAGATAAATAATACCTGTCTATCACTTGTTCTTTTGTTCTTTTTTTTTTTTTATTAACTGCAAGAACTTCTTCATTCTCAGTAAATTACAACAAATCATTCAAAGTAAATTACAACTGTAAAATCATGAATGTATTTACCTTGTCAATAAAAAGCATTGTCACAGATTGATCAAAACTGGAGAATCATATAGTACCCTACTTTCTTTTCTCTTTTAAATACTAAACTAGCTTTCTAGAACTTGCTGACAAGAACCGCTTCAACGTAAAAGGGGAATGACCAGACCAGACTAAACTAGCTTTCTAGAACTTGCTGACAAGAACCGCTTCAACGTAAAAGAGGAATGACCAGACCAGACCAATCCTTCCTGTTAAGGAATCTGGAATCCTCGCCCTCTAAATTATCACCAGAGTAGACTGAACTGGAGCATACCGGAAGGTTCACAACATTATCCAGATACTTACCAACTATTCCATTTTTTTTTTTTGCAGATGCATAAATCTTGCTTCAATCTTTTAAGAATGCCAAGAGAAAATATGTTTATGTAAAATACATGTTTAAAAGCTCATTAAATGAATTATTTTGTTAATATTTACATTTTAGGTAAATAATACAAAAATTCGATAACTAACTCCCCTTATCTCCCTATTTTTGAAAAATCTGAGATTTTATTTCTGAGAACAAATTTTCCTGACTTAAAATGGGCAAGTATAATTAATCATCCACAATATGATATTGCAACAAAACTAACGCCCAGAACATTTTTTACGAATTTTCCAAAACTATGGTTAGGGTATCCCAAGTTAATCTTGTATAAAACTAAAACAAGAGAGCCTGATTATGTTCTATTCATTTTAGATATAAATGAGCACTGTGCATTCCGTAAAATGCTTAATCATATCAGGAGGGCTCAGCGCAAAACTTCTAACTACATATAAATAAAGAAGGAGATAGAATAGTTTTGCGCTGAGCCCTCGATAGAATAGTTTTGCGCTGAGCCCTCGATAATTTAATTTAGCAACTCTCACAAACTCTTTTTAAAGATCTTATAAAACAAAAACATGCAAACCAAGTTTGGTGAAAGTCTAATATTATTAAGTTATTGCATAAACAAATTGGAATCATTCTTTTACCTAATCAAGGGCCGTAACTCTGAGCAGTGTTTAGGCCAACAACGTTCAATGGTGAACTCATCCAATATCTTGGTACATGTTACTAACAGTTTTACTACCGTAAATTCTGTGAAAGTCAGACACCATTTACCGAAGTTATTGCTTTAGTAAACTGAAATTTCCTAATTTCATTTAATCAAGGGCTGCAACTCTGTAACACATGTTTTGCTCATTGTCCAACTCGTCCAAGATCTGATTGCAACAAATTTTCAAACCACTTTTGATGAAACTCCAATATCGTTTATAAAGTTAACAAGAATAGGACAACAGATAGATGATGGTCTGACATGTTATAAAATCTGCTCAAGTCGGACATGTGTTACAAAATCAGCTTGTTTGGTCTATGGCCAGTAAAGCAAACATTTAGGAAAAACATTGACACTTCAGCCTTGTAACATAGTATTATATTAATCATATCCTGTGTTATGTTTTTTCAATCAAACATGTTTACTTTACAGGTGACAGATCCTTTGATCTTTTCAATTGACACACAATTGTTATATTTCCAGCTCACAGAGTATTTTCACAGCAATTGAAATTTCATTTGTCTATCTGACTTATCTTATAAGGATCACCGTTTTGTAGATAAGTTCCATTACAAGATTTTATTTCAATAATTCAAGTATTGTTTAAACTATTCATGCCATGTCTTAGAGATCGAGCAAAATAAAAACTGACAATCAAGAAATACAGTCTGTCTAAAATCCGCTTGAAGTTATATAATATTTTGCTCCATTTATATCATAGGAATATAAGTTAATTTATGGAAATTGGTTACAGATGAGAGTTTTCATTTGACAATTGTATCAAAACAGTCTAGAAATAGTTCTTCTTTAATTAACTGGAATAGTACAGAAGATATTTATCCAAAACAAGTTGTTGATCTGTCCAAAATCAGTGACTGTATTATAAAGGTTGTTGGCCAAGATTAAGGGGATTGGGCAACCCCAGCCCTTGGACTTCGGCTATGAATATATGCTTGTAACTTGCGTTTGTAGTAAAACAATTCTATTTTCAAGACAAAAAAGTGAAATCCATTCAGTGTCTAAACGACAATCCCCTTTAAAACCAAAGAATACTTTGAAAATGGAACTCACTATGTGCTAATATGTTACATGAGTAAGTCCTAATTCAGTTCAAAAAATAGTTTTTTCTTTTTTGCTTTTTTATTCGACAAGTATTTTCCAATATTCGATCTCTTCTTATAAAATATTTTATATTCAGATTTCCACAGAACAGAATAGCGATAAATTGCATATATTAATATATTTTTATCTAGGAGTCGGCAAAGTTCGAAGACCCCAATAGATAATATTTGGTATCGATCTGAATTTTTTCCATGTATTCACAAATCTGATAGGGCAACTTTCCTATTAAAACACCACTGATTTTTAAACGCCCAAGTTGCCCGTGCGGAACATTGAAACAGTACAAGTTGTTTGCACATACATCATGTGACTGGTAAAACCCATGAGAATCCTGTTCTAAAGCAAGACTACTTTAACCCCTCAATCTGTCATCACCACTTAATATACAAAGATTCAATTAAGACCATTCTTCCTGAGATAGATGACAATTATAAATCTATTTTTGGTCTATAATTAATTATTATTCTATAGACATTGCAATAAAATCTTCCTTATTTCTTACTAATTAGGTTCATACTTCCTTACAAAAGCTCAAACTTTCTCCCTGAAGACAAGAGAAGCTTTGACAATGTTCTAAAGTCTCTTGAATACTGGTGAAATTCCAGCAGAATTCAAGAAAATCGAGAACATTGTAAGTAGGCATCTTATATGTTTTTTATCGGGTCAGATGCCGTGGTAACAAACAATTGAATGGAATTGGATTTTATAGCCACACCTACAGCTAAGGTCATATGGCGACTTTCAAGCTTCCATTGGTGTACAAGACGCCAGCTGCCTCTACGGGCAAACTTTGTGCATTTTTTTGGGCACCTAGGCAGAACCACCACCATTCCGCAACCAGCTGGATAGCTTCCTCACCAAATAAAAATTCCTAGGCCCATGAGGGATCGAACCCACAGCGATGAGGGGCAAGTGATTTCCAGTCAGACGCTAATCACTTGGCCACGGATGTCCCAGAAACAAACAACCTGTACTATTACACTGTTTGGCAAGACCGGAAGCTTGGATTTTGAAAATTAGGGTTCCGAAACATTTTCTTTCCACAGGAATGTTTATCACGACCTACCATGTTTGTACTTACATTAGAAACACATTCATTTCCGAATATATAGAGGATATTTGTTTGTTTGGAGTGAAAATAGGATTTATTTTCATCGAGAAGTGAGAAAACTTAGATTTTCACGAGTGAAGAGATGAATATAAATCCTTTATTATGCTTTCCAGTAAAATAGTCAATTTAATGATTAAAATAAAACCTTATATTTTCATTGTTTATATTTCACATGTAAATATATTTTCACTCAAAATGACGTCATGCAACTGTTGACGTTGTTTACGTTGGTGACGTTAATGACATCATTGTTTTGGCGCATTATGTTTTTTCTGCAAAAATTTCCAGGTTGTGAGTAGATCTATATAATAAATAGAATATTTGTTGGATTGTCGTGAATATAGTATTTATTTTTATCTCAAAGTGAGAAAACTCAAATATAAGTTTTCTCACTTCTCGATGAAAATAAATCCTATATTCACTCAAAACAGACAAATATCCTCTATATATTCACGACAAACCAACAAATATTCTATTTATTATATACTCACAACCTGGAAATTTATGCAGAAAAAAATATAACGCGCCAAAACAATGACGTCGATAATGTCAACAATGTCAACAGCGGCATATTATGTCATTTTCGGTATTTCACATGTAATATATAAACAATGAAAATATACGTAAGGTTTTATTTTAATCATGAAATCCACTATTTCACTGGAAAGTATAAAATAATATTATTTATTACCTGACAAGGAAATATTTGTCTATATATTCTGAGACACAAATTGCTTTAAGTTTGATAGTTTGATAGCATTATTTTATAAAATCCAATTTATCTTTATGTCTCTATTGATGTCCTTTGTTCGTTCGAGATCTCATTTATAATATGTGTATTCTGTTTGTACAGTGAAATTCTAACTGGTAATAATCAGTAGCAGTTTTTTGATGGAACAGAAGAGTTTGAAAACAATAATTCCAGTTCTAGAAAATAAAACTGTTTGAAAACAATAATTCCAGTTCTAGAAAATAAAACTATGAAATTCTTACCTTTTTTTTCTAACGGAAAACATTATAATTGCTTATTTATTCACAATTAATGACGGTTAACAAAATCATTAAGTTGGAACAGATATTAAATTGTTCATCACATATAACATATTTTAACAATGACTATATCTATATTATTATCATAATTTATACTTCAACAATGACCCTTCTCTTTGATGACACAGCCCTTTGATTAAGCATTGTAGTCAAAGATATTTGTTTACATAAACACATATTTTGTACAATGAAATATTAATCAAATACACAAACATTAAAGACAAAACTCAGAACCATTCATTGCTTGGTGTGGTATGTTTGCATAGTTCATTTTTGAATGGGGAATTGCAATGAATGTTGTATACAAATTATAGGTTATTTAGAGCCGTTCCAGAGAGAGTGGAAGGATACACTGGAATCTGGGAACCTGCCCTACTCTAAATAACAAGAGGGCCATGATGGCCCTATATCGCTCACCTGAGTTAATTTGAACCAATACAAGAGGGCCAGGGCCAAGATGGCCCTAAAGCGATCACCTGAGTACTGGAACATTATCGAACTTCTTCGAAATCTTATGGTCATATACAATCTGTGCAAGTTTGGTAAAGATTGTTCAAGAAATGTGGGGTCTGTTGTGTATAACAACATTGATATAGACAGTTTAAGACACTGACAACGTTTGGTAAAGATCAAATACAAAATGAAGGTGCTAGAGAGTAACACCTTGGGCAGAACCAAATGTGACCCCAGGGCTACATATGAGAGATGTGTGCTTTGTGTTTTTAGACAAGAAGATTTTTTAAGTTTTTCCCTATACAAGTCTATGTAAAACGTGACCCCTGGGGCGGGGCCAAATGTGCACCCAGGGTCACCATTTGAACAAACTTGGTAAAGGACCATAAGAGTATAGTAAATGCAAAGTATTAAACCTCTGGCTCTTGTAGTTTCAGAGAAGAAGACTTTAATGTGTTTCCTATATAAGTCTATGTAAAACTGTGACCCCGGGGCGCAGCCAAGTTTGACACCAGGGTCACCATTTGAATAAAATTGGTAGAGGACCATGAGCTTATAGAAAAAGCAAAATATTAAACCTTTGGCTCTTGCAGTTTCAGAGAAGAAGATTTTTTTCAGTTTTTCCCTATACATGTCTATGTAAAACATGTGACCCTTGGGGCGGGGCCAAATGTAAGCCGAGAGTCACCATTTGAACAAACTTGGTAAAGGACCATAAGCTTATAGTAAATGCAAAATATCAAACCTCTGGATATTGTAGTTTCCGAGAAGATTTTTTAATTTTTTTCCTATATAAGTCTATGTAAAACTGTGACCACCGGGGCGGGGACAAATTTGACCCCAGGGTCACCATTTGAACAAACTAAGTAGAGGACCATAAGCTGATGCTACATGTAATACATGAGAGCTCCGTGCCATGTGGTTCCAGAGAAGAAGATTTTTTCAGATTTTCCCTATACAAGCCTATGTAAAACTGTGACCCCCGGGGGAGGGCCAAATGTGACCCCTGGGTCACCATTTGAACAAACTTGGTAGAGGACCATAAGCTTATAGCAAATGCAAAATATTAAACCTCTGGCTCTTGGAGTTTCAGAGAAGAAGATTTTTTAAGTTTTTCCCTATACATGTCCATGTTAAACATGTGACCCTTGGGGCGGGGCCAAATGTGACCCCAGGGTCACCATTTGAACAAACTTTGTAAAGGATCATAAGCTTATAGTAAATGCAAAATATCAAACCTCTGGCTGTTGTAGTTTCCGAGAAGAAGATTTTTTAAAAGAAAATCCTATATAAGTCTATGTAAAACTGTGACCCTCAGGGCGGGGCCAAATGTGACCCCTGGGTCACCATTTGAACAAACTTGGTAGAAGACCATAAGCTGATTGCAAATGCAAAATATTAAACCTCTGGCTTTTGCAGTTTCAGAAAAGAAGATTTTTTTCAGTTTTTCCCTATACAAGCCTATGTAAAACTGTGACCCCCGGGGTGGGGCCAAATGTGACCCCTGGGTCACCATTTGAACAAACTTGGTAGAGAACCATACGCTTATACCAAATGCAAAATATTAAACCTCTGGCTCTTGCAGTTTCCGAGAAGAAGATTTTTAAAAAAAAATCCTATATAAATCTATGTAAAACTGTGACCCCCGGGGCGGGGACAAATTTGACCCCAGGGTCACCATTTGAACAAACTTTATAGAGAACCATAAGCTGATGCTACATGTAATATATGAGACCTCTATGCCTTGTAGTTTCAGAGAAGAAGATTTTTTAAAGTTTTCACCTGTATGTCTGTATGAAAAACATGCAAAATCTCAATATACAAACTTTGGACCCCCGGGGCATAGCCATTTTTGACCCCGGGGACTTCATTTGAACAAACTTGATAGTCTATACGTTGGCAATCATTTTAAAAGAAAAACTGTTGAAATCTGTCCAGCGGTTCTTGAGAAGAAGATTTTTTAAGGTTTCAACCATATATGGTAATGGTGGCCATCTTGGATGTCGCGCTGACCTAATTTTAACAAATCTGAAAAGCATTCATCTAAGGATCCTCCACGTGAAGTTTGATAAAAATTGGCCACGCAGTTTCTGAGGAGAAGTCGTTTGAAGCAAAAGTTAACGACGGACGGACAACGGACGACAGACGACGGACGACGGACGAAGAGTGATCCCAATAGCTCACCTTTGAGCCTTCGGCTCAGGTGAGCTAAAAATAGATTTCTATGGTTCTTATTTATATTCAGTTTGCTGAACATTCTTAGAGGATAGACTCAGATACACAGAACCACTTGGTTTATGTCCCCATCCAACAGAACAGGGCTTCTAAAATTTTAAAATGCAAATCGGTCCAGGTTTTTAACTGCCGTAAGAATCGTACTTATTTTGAAAAAATCACTAAAATCGCCGTACCCCACCCACCATGTCAGCTGCACCATGAATTTTTTCCGTTCAGTCATTGATATAGCGAACTATTTAAAATGTATATTTGTATTATATTTGTATTATTTATAACTTACTTTATCAAAATTTGTACATTTTAGTGACTGACATCATGTCTTCGCTTTACTGAATGAATAATTTTCACTCAATATTAAAATTGTTAAACATTTGAAGAATTGAACCGGGTAGGTATAAAACGCGGACTAACACGCGCGGACTAGCGGATTATATACGATTTTACATAAATTTGAGTAATATCGTTTTTCATCAATTAGCTTAATTAATACCAAATGTTACGACTAACGCAAACAATTTCGGTCCGACTTAAAAAAAAACGGTGTCAGGTTTGATCACTTTCCTTAATATTATACTTTAAGTTATTGTAAAAAAAAAATCAAACAAACAATTAACACATCTCGGTATTTTAATGACGCAAACAAATTTCAGTCCCAGCTTTGGCCACTTAAAAAAAAAAACCGACACAAGCAAACAGGCTAATAACACCTTACAACTAACGGTATATCAAAGAAATCACAACTAACGGTATATCAAAGAAATCACAGACGGTAACACTCGCTTCAGTGAACCGACAGACCGCGTGATATACTTTCACTGATCACACACCTAAGGCGTGCTACATGGCTATAGACTCTTCCGGAAAACTCCCTACTATCGGTAATGGTTTAGTCCAAATTGACCAAATTGACCTACTTTCGCACAGCGAGTGACAAACAATCGTGTTATGGATCAAAGAATATTGCCGCAGTGCATATTTTAGGTGTGAAGGGCAATTGTAGATTTTTTAACGACCGATAGATACAATATCTGGGACCGATTTAAACAGACATTTTGAAAAGAAAAACGGTCTGGAGACACAGATTTCGGTCTGGGAACCGATAAACCGGCGATTTTAGAAGCCCTGCAACAGAAGATGGTAAGTTAAATAGGGAATATTATGTCAGTGCCTTATTAGGCGAGGCTTAGAAAAGGAAGAATGGCGAGGCTCTGCCGAGCCATTCTTCGTTTTTGTGCTGAGCCTAATAAACTTGATAGTAAAAGGCACTGATATAATATTCTATTTATCATGTAGATTATCCACATGTTCTGTATGAATTACTATTATTACCTATTTATCAGAATGTTACGCTTATCGAGGACGCCGCCATGTTGTTGTTTTTGTTTGTTTTATGACGTCAGGCGACGTATTGTGCATGACGTCAGATAACTTTACGTACAATAAACGCTGAGGGTTTCCACATTGATTTGCTCTATTGGTCAGTGCCTAATAAAGCAAAATTTATTAGGTCACCCCTTTATTAGGCAGAAAAGTGCATATCTGCATGATAAAGTGTCTTGCTCAGTCACCAAGGACACAATATATTTTCTATTACATCACAAACAGATTGGTACAACAAAGTCTTGGAATCATTAAATTCTATGAGTTTTCATTTTGGTGACAAAAAATGACTAGACGGGTTCTGTTCCACTGCACACTTCTGTCGCCTGCTATAGCTTATTTTAGGAAGTTATGAGTTTGGTTAGGTTGAAGGATAAAGTTTTATGAAAAGGGGCATAACTCTACCAAAATGAAAGTCAGAGTTATGGTACATGGGTAACAACATTCCTTGAGGTAAGATGAAGATGCAAGTAAAATTTCAAAGGTCAAATACTTTTCAAGTTATAGCAAAGGTTATGTTGCAGGTTACAACAGACGACGACAACAGATTATGGACAAAGTGATCCCTAAGTGTCTGCCATGCTACGCAGACAACACAAATTTTCACTTTGATACATCTGTATAGTTAAGAAAGAGAGTTTGATTACCAAAGTCTCTACCATCAAGCAAGCCTTAAAGCTGCATCACACTCCGGAAATATCAAGGAAATCCAGAAAAAATCCTGACATGGTAAACAGAATTGACATAAATCTGACAGAAAAATAAACAATTTTAAAGAATCCTTGAAACTGAACACGGAAAGCAAATAAACAAAATACACACAAGTTAAAGTCTCTGGAAAAAGGTGTTTACATGATGAGGAAGAACTGTATAAAGTTTCATGACCATAGTTCAATATTTTGCCAAATTATGAGCTAGGTTGGGCTGCAGGTTTAAGTTTTATTAAAAGGTGCATAACTCTGCCAAAATGAATGAGTTATTGGACATGTCAATGGCATTTGAGAAAAGAACTAAAGTTTTATGAACGTAGGTTAATATCTTGCCAGTTATGAGTTCGGTTATTTTGCAGGTTAAAGTTTAATGAAAAGGGGCATAACTCTGCCTAAATGAAAGTCAGAGTTACTGGACATGTGTTATAACCTTCCTTGTGGTAAGATGAAAATATTTGGGAAATTTCATAAACATTGGTCATATATTTTTCAAGTTATGGACAGTATATGCGCTTCGTTAGGTTCCAGTTTAAAGTTTTATAAAAAGGGGCATAACTCTGCAAAAATGAAAATCAGAGTTATTGGGCATATGCAACGAGTCCTTGAGGTAAGATGTATATGTATATGAAGTTCCATGAACATAGGTCAAATACTTTTCAAGTTGAAGCCAATTTAGGTTAGGTTGCCAGTTAAAGTGTGATGGACGATGGACAGACAACGAACGGACGATGGACAAAGTAATCCCTAAGTGTCTGCCAGGCTTCACAGGCAACACAAAAACACAATCAATATAGTAAGGTCAAGATGTAATGCTCAACTATTGGTATAAATAAGTCTAAATCTAAATGTGTTTTCAGAAAAAAGTTATTTAAAGATGTTTAATGCTCTAAACATGGCATCAGCCTCCTATGCAAAACCTTCATACTGACCAATTATCTGCATTAACGTTGGCAGGTTATTAGATCAAGATAATTTCTTCAGAACATTTAGAACATATTCTGACAGGTGATGGCAACTACACATTAGGAAAATAAACTCACTTGGAACCTATTCAACTGTTATATTACAACAGACTGTCAAAGAATTATAAAAGCAGACGGAAAGGTGTTATGTCTTGGAATAAGAAATAATGTGAGAGGATCAGCAACATTTTTTCTAGGAAGGTAAATCCTTAAAAATGTTGGAGTGCATAAGGTGATCTATGTACTTTTCCTGATACAGCAAGTTTCTGTCATCAGAGACCGAAAAAAAAAATGAGACAAATAATTATCAGCAAAATATATATCAACAAAAGGCCTAAGATGGCCTGTATCACTCTACTTGCTATATGGTGTCCATGGTGGGGTGGGTAGGGGTCGGGGTGGGGGTGAGGTGCCGGTGGGGGTTGGGCAATATGGCAATATCAAACTAGTTTTTTTTTTTAAAGTGTCTTCAATTACCAAGTTATAAGAGGAGGGTAAGAGGAGGGATGTATTTGGTTTAAGTTTGTCTGGCTTTAAAACAAATCAAACTTTCGTTAATATAAACTCTCAAACCAAGTTTGACATGTGACCCAGGGGCGGGGCCAAATTTGACCCTAGGGTCACGATTTGAACAAACTTGTTAGAGGACCATAAGCTGAGTGTAAATACAAAATATTAAACCTCTGGCTCTTGAAGTTTCAGAGAAGAAGATTTTTAAAGTTTTTCCCTATATCAGTCTATGTAAAAACTGTGACCCCTGGGGCGGGCCAAATTTGACTCAAGGGTCACCATCTGAACAATTTAAAAAAAAAAATTGAACCCATGAACCAGGGTGGGTTTCTTAAGAAAACAAAATAATAAAAAAATAAAAAATATGCCGCCAATGAAATCCCACAACCCCTGGGGTTTCCAGTGTCCACTACCAAATATTGAAAAGGGGGCCACAACTCCGGTTTTCAAACTCGTCCGAGCTTTAATTGACATCAACAATCTGGCCAATTTGGGAAAGATCGAATACAAAATGAAGGCGCTATTGTTGACAAGGCTGAAAATGATAATTCAAGGGCACATAACTCTAGTGTTCCTGGTCCGATATAACTGGTTTTCGATCTTTTCCGAGCTTTCATTGATATTAACAATCTGTTCAAGTTTGATAAAGATAGTATGAAAAAATTAAGGCCCCATCATCTTAACGAGGCAAAACATAGCATTTTTAACAAAATCAAGGGCCATAACTCTGCTGTTACTGGTTCGATCTGACTGGTTTTCGAACTTGTCCAAGCTTTCATTGATATTAATGAAGGCCTTAACGAGGCAAAATATAGCATTTTTAACTAAATCAAGGGCCATGACTCCACTGTTACCAGTCCGATCTGGCTGGTTTTCAAACTTGTCTGAGCTTTAACCAATATTAACAATCTGGTAAAGAAAGATTGGATGAAAAATGAAGGCCCTATCGTCTTAACGAGACAAAATATAGCACTTTTAACTAAATCAAGGGCCATAACTCCGGAGTTACTAGTCCGATCTGGCTTGTTTTCGAACATGTCTGAGCTTTCATTGATATTAACAATCTGGTAAAGATTGGATGAAAAATAAAGCCCCTATCGTCTTAACGAGGCAAAAGTTTACGGACGGATGACAGACAACTTACTCGTCATCCCATAAGCTCAGTTGGCCTTCATCCAGTAGAGCTAGTAATGTGTGAATAATAATTATAGGCAAAAAATATACCAGCAATCATTCTTGGATCAGCTGGCTATTTTGAGAAGTGATTTTTTTTCCCACTTTTCTTTAGAATCACATTCGCAGACTTAGCTATACTAAAATTATTATCTATGTAGTTTAGTGAAACTGTAATAAAAGGTTTTAGAAAGAAAAAAATTCCGGTCAAAGAAAGTATACACATTTCTAGTTCAGTTTGAGCTACACACATTTGGGAGTGTTTATAAAATGCAATCTCTGTGTTATCTCACTTAAGGTGGGAAAGATATCCATTTTCAGATTCAAACAATTAAAAATAACTTACCTGTCATACTTATTTAACTCCAGTTTGTTTATCATAATATCAAAATTATCCCCGACCTTAAGGTCATTTCCATGGCCATATTAATAAATTAAATAAAGATTGTGTAGCTTTAAGGAGATATTAAAGAAAAATGAACTTACTTTTTGTCTTCTTGATTCAGTCTCACCATGTTCTGAAAAAAAAAGATTAACACATTAAATGTGAGTTAGTTTATCTATAAATTATCATATTTGATATGGCACATTATTTACAGCACTGTAGTCATTAGCAGAGTACTCAAATGCCAACTTGTCGGAACCAGTCAGATTTATTCTGTAGTAGTTTCGTATAATATTTGTTGAAATATATTAACATTGTATGGTTTAAAAAATTTGCCTTATATCAGGCTCGAACCCCTGAACCTTCGGTTCGGTAGAAGGTTAGGTTACACATAGTAGACGATGCTCTAACCGACTGTGCCAAGGTACAGCTGGTTTGTTGCGGTATAAAATAGTATATAACAAATGCCACGATCTGCAATCTGATTGGTTCCAATAATTTGGCCTGTGAGTGATCTCTTAGGACATATCTGCCAATGGTTTAGATTTATTCTCTTTGACCGCTAATTTTAAAGACCATATTGTTGTTTTCTGATATTGCATGGTCCCCAGCTCTTGTAGAATATCTGTATACCAGCTTCAGACAAACTTGGTATTGTTTGGTCCCCAGCTCTTGTAGAAGATCTGTTAACCAACTTCAGACTGTCTGGTATTGTTTGGTCCCCAGCTCTTGTAGAAGATCTGTTAACCAACTTCAGACTGTCTGGTATTGTTTGGTCCCCAGCTCTTGTAGAAGATCTGTTAAACAACTTCAGACTGTCTGGTATTGTTTGGTCCCCAGCTCTTGTAGAAGATCTGTTAACCAACTTCAGACACCAACTTCAGACTGTCTGGTATTGTTTGGTCGCCAGCTCTTGTAGAAGATCTGTTAACCAACTTCAGACTGTCTGGTATTGTTTGGTCGCCAGCTCTTGTAGAAGATCTGTTAACCAACTTCAGACACCAACTTCAGACTGTCTGGTATTGTTTGGTCCCCAGCTCTTGTAGAAGATCTGTTAACCAACTTCAGACACCAACTTCAGACTGTCTGGTATTGTTTGGTCCCCAGCTCTTGTAGAAGATCTGTTAACCAACTTCAGACTGTCTGGTATTGTTTGGTCGCCAGCTCTTGTAGAAGATCTGTTAACCAACTTCAGACACCAACTTCAGACTGTCTGGTATTGTTTGGTCGCCAGCTCTTGTAGAAGCTCTGTTAACCAACTTCAGACTGTCTGGTATTGTTTGGTCGCCAGCTCTTGTAGAAGATCTGTTAACCAACTTCAGATTGTCTGGTATTTTTTGGTCGCCAGCTCTTGTAGAAGATCTGTTAACCAACTTCAGACTGTCTGGTATTGTTTGGTCACCAGCTCTTGTAATAGATCTGTTAAGCAACTTCAGACTGTCTGATATTGTTTGGTCTCCAGCTCTTGTAGAAGATCTGTTAACCAACTTCAGACTGTATCAGTATTGTTTGGTCGCCAGCTCTTGTAGAAGATCTGTTAACCAACTTCGACTGTCTGGTATTGTTTGGTCGCCAGCTCTTGTAGAAGACCTGTTAACCAACTTAGACTGTCTGGTATTGTTTGGTCGCCAGCTCTTGTAGAAGACCTGTTAACCAACTTCAGACTGTCTGGTATTGTTTGGTCGCCAGCTCTTGTAGAAGACCTGTTAACCAACTTCAGACTGTCTGGTATTGTTTGGTCGCCAGCTCTTGTAGAAGATCTGTTAACCAACTTCAGACTGTCTCAGTATTGTTTGGTCGCCAGCTCTTGTAGAAGATCTGTTAACCAACTTAGACTTTCTGGTATTGTTTGGTCGCCAGCTCTTGTAGAAGACCTGTTAACCAACTTCAGACTGTCTGGTATTGTTTGGTCGCCAGCTCTTGTAGAAGATCTGTTAACCAACTTCAGACTGTCTCAGTATTGTTTGGTCGCCAGCTCTTGTAGAAGATCTGTTAACCAACTTCAGACACCAACTTCAGACTGTCTGGTATTGTTTGGTCCCCAGCTCTTGTAGAAGATCTGTTAACCAACTTCAGACACCAACTTCAGACTGTCTGGTATTGTTTGGTCGCCAGCTCTTGTAGAAGACCTGTTAACCAACTTCAGACTGTCTGGTATTGTTTGGTCGCCAGCTCTTGTAGAAGATCTGTTAACCAACTTCAGACTGTCTGGTATTGTTTGGTCGCCAGCTCTTGTAGAAGATATGTTAACCAACTTCAGACTGTCTCAGTATTGTTTGGTCGTCAGCTCTTGTAGAAGATATGTTAACCAACTTCAGACTGTCTCAGTATTGTTTGGTCGTCAGCTCTTGTAGAAGATATGTTAACCAACTTCAGACTGTCTCAGTATTGTTTGGTCGTCAGCTCTTGTTGAAGATCTGTTAACCAACTTAGACTGTCTGGTATTGTTTGGTTGCCAGCTCTTGTAGAAGATATGTTAACCAACTTAGACTGTCTGGTTGGTTAACAGATCTTTTTGGTTGCCAGCTCTTGTAGAAGACCTGTTAACGAACTTCAGACTGTCTGGTATTGTTTGGTCCCCAGCTCTTGATCGAAGTTCTGTCGAAAAACATTTTATAAAATACTCACTAATATATTATTATATATCTGTTGGTTTATCTTTTCAAACTAAGCATGTGCAACTATTCAACAAATGCAACGAGACTTACTGTCATTGTTCAAGTAATATTCAAACTAAATCCTGAATTTCCCTAACACATTATACAAAATGTGTTAGCACTATAGAAGTAATAGCATGACCACCCTAGTGGTTGTTCAGATCAAAAGAATGATAAAGCAATTATTTTTATTTATTTGTGCTAAAGGCAAAACAATAGTGACCAATGAGGTGTACACATTCACAAAGCTTTCTCTCCCAATTAGCCGCAACACTGACCAATCAAAACCACCTAATGAAATTAATATTTAATTTATGATATGTGGCTACGATCTTTGAGATTTAAAGTTTGAGATTTTAAAGGGACACCCGGCAACCTGTTTTTTCTTTCTCCCAAACATATTTTGCAAGCAAGAATATAGTTCTAATTATAAAACAAGCAAACATTTTTAAATAATGGATTTCAATAAAAAGGAAATAACTCCAGCCAAACTCTAAATTATTTACACTTTATGCATTAACTGTTTTTCTTATATTTTACACTCAATGTGTGACACTTAAAGGGACACTGTCCGTAAGTAAGTAGATATTGAGCATAACCAAATAACTGTCTGACTTTTATTCATTGAAATGTATACATGAAAACATGAGGATAGACCCTAAGAAGTATGTAGAAATACATTCGTGAGTTTGAAGAAAAAAAAAGTTTCAATTATTAAATGTAAATAAAGTGGGACCCACTATATTTACCTTTTATGCGTTCACGTGACTTCCATAGCGCACTAGGTTTTCACCATAGTATGTATTGCGTAATATGTATAGCCGGCTTAGCTCAGTCGGGAGCGAGTTTGGACAAATTTACACTCACGCACATTTATTTTTACTGCGAGTTTGGGCTGCGAGTTCAAACCCACGAAGTGGATTTGCTTTTTTTTGTACCGCGATTGAATTCCGTTAAACAATCTTGCTTTTAATTAGTAAATATTGAAAAATGTTGAGTGTATAATGTTTGCGAACATAATTATTGGGTGTTTTATAAGGTAAAAGTTACGGACAGTGTCCCTTTAAATTTAGGAGAAAATGTATGTTACTGTGCAATCTAAATGATTTTTCATTATTGCTTAAAGCTAGAGTGACTCAGCTAGTTTAATAAGAAAATCAACCAAATATAAAATGTCTGTTTAGTGAACCAATCAAAGCCCTTTTCTGTCATCATGTGACCATCTACACTGCGGAAAAATACAAAACATACATGTACTTTATAATAAAAAAAGTTTTTACAAAATACTGTTCAGAGGGAGATGAGATGAAGCCTCTTTAATTTTCAGACATGCATCTGCCTGGGGGAGTAAGCCCACGCATTGTAGAGGTTTGCAGCTCTAAAGTGCAAGGCCCTATGCAGTGACAGTCTACCAAGGCTACTCCAGAACAAGCAATTGCCAATGACAGGGATTTAGTATGTTAGGCCAGAGTTTTTTTTATTTATTTGGTTCTCAGATTTTTTCTGAAAAAGTTCCGCAGGAGGAGGAAAAAAAGAAGGAAAAAAAAGGCTAAACCTTATTAAGTGTGTGTCTTGTAATGGTGTTGGTCACATTACTTTTTCTTGTTTTGTGAGGAAAAAAAAGGTTTTGGATATAAATTTTATTTCATTATTTTTACAAAAATTACGGCCGGATGGTTTGAGAAAGTTCCACAGGAGGAGGGGGTTGAAAAAAGAAGTCTAAACCTTATTAAGAGTGTATCTTGTAATGGTGTTGGTCACGTTACTTTTCTTGTTTTGTGAGAAAAAAAAAGGTTTTGGTTATCATATTGTTTCCCGGAGGCGTGACATTTTCTGACTGGGGGGGGCGCTTATTAGAACGCTTTTTATAAGCCAGTACACATTTTAATTTCCTTATATAATGCTAAAAAATGTCCTGTTACTGAAATATGGAATTAAATTCAAATTAGTGTGTGTATACTGTTTCTTGGATTTTAACCACTTTTCTTGGATATTAACCACTTTTACACCTCAAGGTAAGATTATTTTTTTTTAAATTTGGAGGGGCGCTAATTAGAGGGAGAGCGCTAATTAGAAACAATACAGTACTTTTTTTTATTATTATTTTTACACCCCACCCATCCCCAAGTGAGGGAGGATACAGATCCCCTGTGAGTGAATCGAGTGAGGGAGGATACAGAGAAATAGACTCTCACCCCCACACCCACCCTTGAGTGGGGGAGGATACAGAGAAATAGACCCCCACCCCCATGTGAGAATACATGCTCCCCACAACCACCCTTGAGTGAGGGAGGATACAGCGAAATAGCCCCCCACACCCACCCTTGAGTGAGGGAGGATACAGAAACAGCCTCCCACATCCACCCTTGAGTGAGGGAGGATACAGAGAAATAGCCCCCCACACCCACCCTTGAGTGAGGGAGGATACAGAGAAATAGCCCCTCACACCCATCCTTCAGTGAGGGAGGATACAGAAATAGCCCCCCACACCCAACCTTGAGTGAGGGAGGAAACAGAGAAATAGCCCCCATATCCACCCTTGAGTGAGGGAGGATACAGAAATAGACCCCCACACCCACCCTTGAGTGAGGGAGGATACAGAGGAATCCAACTCAACTCTTATAACTGAACAGATTATTATGGTTCTTTCACATGCCAGTACATTAGACTGCCTAGTTAACGTCACCGCCCATCTAACACAGGAAGCATTAAAGTCACAAGCAAAATGTTCCGTGGCAGAGTCTCAAACCTCTTAACTATTTGGTCATGAGGTACTTTTCCACTTGACCATACCACCTCCTTTTCCCTCTGCCTATATAAAAAAAAGTATATTTCAATATTGGTGTACTGGAGCCAGTTATTACAGAACAACTACAATATTATCATCATCATTATCAGCAGCAGCAGCAGAAGCAGTAGCGCTAGAAGAAAAACTACTTGATGGGAGAGAGTTAAAAATAGTTAGAAATAACGAGGAGTAAACGCAAAACAATTGTATCTTATTCTTTATTTATATCTTGTAAAAATAGTTTCGCGTTCAATACATCCATAAATTAATAAAAGGATGGCTTCACAGATAGGTTTGATAATGATAGAATCGAATCTAACTAAATACCTTTTTTATCGACTTTAGCCCCCACATGTAGCTTATGTTTTCACTGACCGTTTCTTAACCTTCTTTGATTTTTTTATCTGTTAATACAGGTGCTAGTTTAGTGCCACTTTATTTTGATCGACTATTATAGTTGTTTTCACGTGAATCACTTTCCCAAATACTGCAGCCAGTAGCGTAGCTACCTATTAGGCCAAAAGGCCTGGGCCTGCACATAATTTTCACATGCATGGTCGAACGATATAACAATGAAATAATACTGTATAAATTTGTTGAATACCGAAGTGTGATTTTGCTTAAATTTAAATCTAAATAAACCCCAAAACGCACAAGAGACATCCTACGTTATCAAACTTTTCCGGGGAAGCATGCCCAAGCCCCACTGAAAATAGTCGGGCCTGCACATCAAAAAAGGTCTAGCTACGCCCCTGCCAGCATGACTATAAATATCTGCATGTGCACGTTTCCCACGTTTTGCCAGTTGTTAACAGTACTTGTAATCTATACTTTTGTTTTTGTATTTATTCTCAATTTACGCACTAAGTCTTGTATCTTTATTTTTATGTCGAAAATTAGCCAAATTATATATTTACCTCACCAAGTTTTTACTCAGTAAAACTGCAATGATGATTTTGAAAAATATTTGGAATATTCATGAAATCAAATACACAAATGAAAAAGAATAACTTTACCTGTAAATAAATTTCCAATTTTTCTTCTTCTTTTTTTTTAAAACAGAAAGAAAAGTTACTCCTCTGGGGCAGCAAACATAATAACGGTAAGTATATACCAATATGTATTTTTAATATTATTATCTAAGGGACATAACCCACATAAATATGCATGACTGCTTTTCCATTCAGTCTTTGTTCCCAGACAGGTGACATTGTTAGGATAATTGTGGGTGGTGTTAATGCATTATAAGTAATGACTTTTTCTATCAAATTGGGGGGAAAATACAAAATGTTTGGTTCTCACCTGTCAAGTGAGTTTGTGCGCTGAAGCATGATGATATTAAGCTCCAAGATGTTATTGAAGCATGAAATGATTATTCTATTGGTTAAGATTGTCGTCAAGGTATCGGTAATTGATCATAGTACCATTTCTGTTCAACAAATGGCAGGGAACCACAAATGTAAGGGAATCACAATGTAAGGGAATCACATAATTGTGGAAGGGAACCACATATGAAATGGAACCACAAATGGAAGGGATTCTCAACTGGAAGGAAATCAAAAAATGGAAGGGAACTACACATGGAAGGGAACCATATATGGCAGGGATCCTCAAATGAAAGTGAACACATATGAAAGGAACCACAAATGGAGGAGAACCACATATGGAAGAGATCTTCAAATGGTAGTGAACCACATATGGAAGAGAACCACAAATGGAAGGGAACCTGAAAAGAATGAGAACCACCAACGGAAGGATATAACTGGGAGGAAACATCAAAGGAAAGAAACATCAAATGAATACAAAATGAGACAGTAAACTTCTAAAATTCGTAAACTGTAGCGAGTGAGCTAGATTTTGAACCATACATGAGAAAGTTTGCCTTGTAGCTACACTGAGATACAAAGTAGGCAACAGCGTTTGCACATCCCATAGGATTTCATCTACTCTGCCAATGTACATGTAAGGCGAAAGATCTCAATTTCCATGAACTTTAAGGTCACAGGAAAGCTTTGAATATATAGGTCCACTCTCATACACTTTTAGCAGCATGTCAATATTTGGATTTATTACCAAGGGAAATAACTCAACAAGGCATAAACAGTTTTGATAAACTGTCAGAATTAACCAACTTGAGTTCACATAATGATAAATAAATATTATTTACCATAAACTAAATCGTAAAATGAATTTTCAACACTTACGATTAACATAAATCCAATAAATTATATCTAAATCACTTACAGACGCTTTACAGCCCTTCAACAGCGCAATATAACCCTCGAAACAGTGGGATACAGGTCTCGCTGATTTCACGGCAATAAAAGAAGTTATAGAATTTAATCAATCCCATTGAGGAGTCAATGGTAGACATTTCTCCTGGTAATTGAAACACCTATGTTTCGTAAAGTGATTTAATTCCTCCTATTCACAGTGTATCAATAACTGATTAAAACTGAATAGCAGTATTAAATCTCACTACACAGCTCCATACAAAATTAATGCACTGAAGATTTGTTTAAATTTGTTTTTAAATATTATTTACTGCCAGTATTGTAATAATGGCCTCAAAAACTAATCTTTTTAATCAAAAACAGACACCGTCATCAATCAATTTGTAAGAAATAAGTGTTCTCTGCAGACAAATGTACTATAATATAGGAGAGAAATGTAATCGTTATTTTAGTTTTTTGTTCTTTATAACTTACACAAGAAAGGAAAATTACATTATTCATTTTGTATGTTTGTAAATTGTTCATTATTGTACAAATGTATGTGCTCCAAATAAAATCAGGGAGGTAATCAGCAGTTCAAATAATCTGGAGGATTCTGGTTCAAGCCTCGCTGCCACTTACTTTTGTTTGTGTGTTCTAGGGGCAAGACACATTCACTTACCCTCATCAGTCGGATGGGGAAGTAACCCCAGCAGTCCCGTGTAGCAGTCTGTCCTCCGAGCATGTTAAAGAAATTATTCGTAAGAGTAGGGCAAGCTCCCTGACATTATAAACAAGATTTAATTCTTTATTTTATGGCTGAAATGTCTTCAAAAAAAACACTTGTGACCTGAATGCATTGATACATTCTGCTGTTTTCATAAAAACAAGTTTTAACATTTTACACTACATTATGGTGGAGGGCGTGTGACGAGAGAGGTGGGGGGGGGGGGGGGAGTGGATTAGAGGAGTAAGTAATAAAACTTCTTAAAAGTACCATCTTACATTGAGTAGTTGTGATTGATTACTGACAGAAAATTAGCAATGACAGTTCCAATAAAAGGAATGAACACAACAAATTTGTTCCGGTTTACAAAAAGTCTGTTCTATCAACTATTGTCTAGAAATCAGCCAAGGCTGACCATTCAATCAAAATAATGGGAAAACACACTTTTGTCTTGAAATACATCATTTTGTCTTGAAAGACTTCATTGCAATTTAGCGCCATCAGGCAATTCTGTTTTGTTTTGACATTTCTATAATGAGAAATGGTCAATATATCAATAGACAATTTTGAAGGTTGATACGTGTTTACAATGGCTTGTCTTCAGTAAGACTAGTTTGGCACAGTTAGTACTCGTCAGTAACGTAACGTAAATACTTACGTTGTAAGCGTAATTTACTATAAAGCAAGAAAAGCACCAACAGTGGTGCGGACGACGGATTGCGAATTCAACAGTTTAACTGAAAAATCTAAGTAAAAAGGGGCATTAATTCAGGTAAAATATAAAGTTCTTGTCATATAACACTGTGTTATGATAATGAACATCAAAGCTTTCCAACAATTTGTTTTTGAGAAATGATGAAAAACAAAAACTTTAACCAAATACTTAAACCAAAATGTCAAAATGCATAGACAGACGGACGGACGGATGGACGGACGGACGGAAATCGCCAAACTATAAGCCTGGATTTGCTATGCAATACGATTAAAAAAACTGAAAATATGGCATCTACTAAAACATAACTTGTGTCTCTACAAAAACTGCAGATTGTTTAACAACTAAAAAAATGTATTTTTTCATCATAATTTTTCTTTTTACGAAAGCTTTATGTAAGGCCATGAAACCTTTTCAAACGCCGAGACCATCTTTAAAATGAAATGGGGTTTTACTTTCCATTTACAAATCATATTAGTTTATACTGGGACAGCAACCTCAGAGGCAGATGAGATGAAGGATGAAGTTTCACATCAAACATGCCTCCGCCAGGGAGCAAACCCACGCGGGGCAGAGGTCTGTAGCTCTAAAGCCAAGGCCTTATCCACTGAGCTACCGATGCCACTCAGCCATCTTGGAAGCCTTATCAACATTAACATCAACATTAATTCCATTAAGGTCATATACCACTATTGCATTTCCCATAGGCCTCCATTATAGCCTTTTAGCCTACAACCCCTATTTCTATATCAGAACGGATGATAAAACCTTACCTTTTTCTATCTTAGGACACTCAAAAATGACCAGCAAATTGGGGGTAATGTAATGCTTTCAGTCTCTATAATATTGCACTGAATTTGGGCACCCCCAGAATGGCAGTAAATAAATTTTACTTTTTGCAAATATACTCTCAGTACAATTATACCCATAACAATGCAAATTTCAGTCAAAATATCCTAAATGAACATGTTTTATGTTATATAATTTGGAAATATATTTTTTTATCGGGAATTATGATTTGGGTAATTTAATCCAATCAGAATCTA
Source organism: Cyrtodaria siliqua (assembly GCA_037043455.1). NCBI lineage: Eukaryota > Metazoa > Mollusca > Bivalvia > Adapedonta > Hiatellidae > Cyrtodaria > Cyrtodaria siliqua. Next base: position 34,607 of record JAWPHD010010005.1, read on the forward strand.
CCTTACAATCTGACTATAATTATGACCTAATAGACCCTATACTTTTTTCAACCAATCAGAAACCCCAAATCAATAGTGGTATCTGACCTAAATAGACATTCAAACCTGACTGAAGTTTGTTTTTTTCTGGCTAAATTGTTTGATACATTCATTCTGAATAAAATGGTGTCTTTCATTTTTAGAAAAAAGTCATTTTCTAGAAAATATGAGTGATTAAAAGAACTTCGGCTGAAGCCAAATTCATGCAATTTTTACGCGTAAATCCAGAACCTTCAAAATGCCATATCTCGACAACCGTTCCAATCTTCTGTTTCAAATAAAGTGATTTTGAATTGATTTCATCAATAACATGTGATTTTTAACCAGTTATCTACTGAAAAATGAAATTTGTGATTTTCAGGGGTCAAAATAGCAGATTTTACCATAAAAATGCCACTGTTTTTGTATATATTCAAAATCTGTCTACAAATAAATTAATTAACATTATTCAGCAGTTTCTATACGTGAAACCATCAAGAAAATGCAACTTTTCAGTTTAAAAATGACAAAATATAATTCTGAGACTATCCTCCCGAACTTCGTTTTTAGGGCCATGCCATGTTTTACAATATGCTCATTACACAAGTACTATTTAATGTATTTTTTATTAGATATTGTTATTACCATCTTCATGTAAAGATGCAGCCAATAAGCACTGTTTACAGTACCGACTAGACATATTAAGAAATGTTCCTGCGAAATTTCATGATTTTTTTTAATTTGAAGGAGGATCCATCAAAATTATAGTGCATGTCATGCTGATCCAGGTGAAGTACAAGACTCAATTTCCCACCAGGGGGCGCTCACTGTTAGGGTTCCAGTAATGTTTTAAATTAGCAATAACCATCACCAGTTTCTTCCCTGAGCAAGCTGGTGCTATTTTTGGTACTTATTTGCACGTTCTAATATTAAATCATGTGAAATGTAGGTTATTTTTATTTTTTCTATTATGGCATAATCACTGTGGAATGGTTTCTAATGCCTTTTTGATGAGATTTCATATTTCTTTTGCAAACAATGCAAAACACTCCCAGCAGATCAGGTGTGAAGCCTAGAAGACAACATACAGTAAGATTAAATTCATGTTTTCTGGTCTATTAAACATATTTGTTGTTTAATGGATAAATCAACACATTATTTAGACCCATGTGAGAGAGAGAGGGGAAGGATACAGCAGAATCTGGATAACCCTACTGTTACTATTCATAATTTTGATAAAGCATCATCAATATATACTGACCAATCAGTGATCAAAAATTTGACGCACCTTCACATTTTGGTTGGTGATTTTATCACCTACTAAAAATAAGGTAAAACCTCAACATCATTATGAATTAAATATGTTCCTTTGTATTTTTTTCCTGTCCTGAATATTTATGTAAGACCAGTCCACCCACAACTGAAAACAATGAGACACCTTTTGCATGGTTCAATGACTTTTTGGGCAGAGTCCATTCAATGAGTAAGGTATACAAAGAACAAAAATGCTTCTCCTAATTGTCAATATTATATGCTCGCTTCATGGAAAAGTAAACAGATTTATTTCCGAAGGTGTAATTAACACTTCTCGTGCTTGTCAATATTATGATACTTGCTTCATGGAAAAGTGAACAGATTTATTTCCAAAGATGTAACACCTCTTGCGTCTGTCAATATTATGATGCAGGCTTCATGGAAAAAATAAACAGATTTACTGTCAAAGGTGTAACACTCCTCACACCTGTCAATATTGTGATGTTCACCTCTCACATCTGTGAATATTATGATGCTCCCTCCATGGAAAAGTGAACAGATTTATTTCCAAAGGTGTAACACCTCTTGCGTCTGTCAATATTATGATGCAGGCTTCATGGAAAAAGTAAACAGATTTACTGTCAAAGGTGTAACACTTCTCACACCTGTCAATATTGTGATGTTCACCTCTCAAATCTGTGAATATTATGATGCTCCCTTCATGGAAAAGTGAACAGATTTATTTCCAAAGGTGTAACACCTCTTGCGTCTGTCAATATTATGATGCAGGCTTCATGGAAAAAGTAAACAGATTTACTGTCAAAGGTGTAACACTCCTCACACCTGTCAATATTGTGATGTTCACCTCTCAAATCTGTGAATATTATGATGCTCCCTTCATGGAAAAGTGAACAGATTTATTTCCAAAGGTGTAACACCTCTTGCGTCTGTCAATATTATGATGCAGGCTTCATGGAAAAAGTAAACAGATTTACTGTCAAAGGTGTAACACTTCTCACACCTGTCAATATTGTGATGTTCACCTCTCAAATCTGTCAATATTATGATGCTCCCTTCATGGAAAAGTAAACAGATTTATTTCCAGAGGTGTATTTCCAGAGGTGGAATACAAACACTAAATAATAGACCACAAATTAGATACTTTTCTAGTATAGCCAGTTTACTCACAAGACAGATAATGGTTAACCTAAACCCCTGAACTTATCTGACACTGAGAGAGCCTAGCTTTAAAGTTCTCCAGCCATGTTTTGTTTCATGAACATGTTTATGTTTATTTAAATAGAAATAAATACACAACAATAGATATTTACAATTCACACCTTGCAATATCTGTGAAAAGCCAGAATAAGATTTTATTTGATGACTAGAAAACTTTGAACAGTTAAAATAATCACCAGGTAAATGTATTTATCAATTATCTGGCAATAGTTGCGCAGATTCGGCTCATTTCCCATGCAGTCAGGCAGTGGTAAAAGTAGTATCTACGTCGTGCAAATAATACTTATTTTTACATACAACTTAGTAGCGGTTTTAAATATATGTTTCTCTCGGGACTATCAAGAAATGTTCATATAACGTTTAAGAGTTAAATGTGTTAATTGATAATACTATAAAGAGGGTGGTGGCCCTTCACCTTTAACATATATGGTTACAATGCAAATTCCACTCATCTGGTAGCTACTGCATGTTACATCTAATTTAAAGGCTGTAGAAAAGCCAAATGATACATAAAGAAGCAAAGGTTAATGTTATATAGCTACTAGCTAGAGTTATAGGTATATATACACTCAAGTGATATGAAAACGCAACACGGGAATTTCCGCTATATATTGTATATACTGCACACTTAATTGCACATAATATTCCAAAGAAATCCCAAAATGTTTTTTAAAAAGAAAGTTGCAGTTAACTAGAGAAAGGACACAACTGTGATGTTGTAGACGTTTTAATCACACTACACTTTGTAACAAGAACTTCATCAATGTTGAAGTAGCTCTTTGAAAAATTGAGCTAGTTCAGTACTGTATTTAACGTAAATAGTTTGCAAAATGTTGCATCCTAAGTTTGCTCACATGATTGAGCCAAACGCGTACTCTGTGAATAATGAAACATTGAAGGAATACTATTTCCTGTATTATTTGTTGTTTTAGTATTTTTTCCAAAAGGAAAGGTCTTACGTAGCCATGTACCATTCGATTAACAGCAGCATATTGTACATACAATATATAGCGGAAATTCCCGTGTTGCGTTTTCATATCACTTGAGTGTATAATATTGCGTCAGAACATGAATAAAACAAGAGGCCCAAAAGCCCAAGACGCCCTGTATCGCTCTATACTGGCTATATGGAATCTGTGGTGGGGAATATAAGGGCCATAAAACTGTCAAAAATCATTCAACCGGAACACGGCGATGACATGAGCAACTAGGCTTGGCACTGATCATCAGCCATGGGTTCAGGAAAAATTGTCTGGATAAATATTGTGTATATTAGGCCACAACTCATTCAACCAGAACACAGCGATATCCCTGCCAAAATTCATTCAAATTAGGCCAGGAGTTCACAAAACCTTTAAAGGGCTATAACTCGGCAAAAATCATTCAACCGGAACGCGGCGATGACATGCACAACTAGGTTTGGTACTGATCATCCCTGCAATGTTTCGAAAAAATCCAGCCAAGGGTTCAAGAGAAATAGTCCAGATAAAAGTGTAGTAAAACCTTTAAAGGGCCATAATTCTAGCAAAAATCATTCAACTGGGACAAAAATATAGCCAAAAGAAAGCCCTATTGTCTTAATGAGGCAAAATACAGCATTTATAACTAAAACAATGGCCATAACTCTGGTGTTACTAACACGATTTGGCTGTTTTTCAAACTTGTCTGAGCTTACATTGATATTAACAATCTTTCTAAGTTTGGTAAATATCAAATAATAAATGAAGGTGCCAGAGTGTTAACAAGGCATTATAGAGAATATAGCTTTTTTCAGAAAAACAAGGGCCATAACTCTGCTGTTACTAATCCCATTTGGCTGGTTTTCAAATTCATCTGAGCTTTCATTGATATTAACAATCTGTTCAAGTTTGGTAAAGATCAAATAATAAATGAAGGTGCTAGAGTGTTTACAAGGCATAATATGGCATTTTTCAGCATTTCAAGGGCCATAACTCTGCTGTTACTCATTCAATTAGGTTAGTTTTCGAACTTGCGCAGGTTTTCATTGATAATAACAATCAGTGTAAGTTTGGTAAGGATCAAATAATAAATGAAGGTGCTAGAGTGTTCACAAGGCAGAAAATGGCATTTTTCAGAAAAAACAAGGGCCATAATTCCGGTGTTACTGATCCAATTTAGCTGGTTTTCAAACTTATCCAAGCTTTCATTGGTATTAACAATCTGTGCAAGTTTGGTAAAGATCAAATTATAAATGAAGGTGCTAGAGTGTTCACAAGACAGAAAATGGAATTTTTCAGAAAAAACAAGGCCATAACTCTGGTGTTACAGTATACTGATCCTATCTGGCTTGTTTTTCGAACTTGTCCAAGCTTTCATTGATATTAACAATCTATACAAGTTTGGTAAAGATCAAATTATAAATGAAGGTGTTAGAGTGTTCACAAGGCAAAATATAGCATTTTTCGTTAATTCAAGGGCCATAACTCTGGTGTTACTAATCTGATCTGGCTAGTTTTCGAACTCATCCTAGATCTAATTGATATAAAGACCTTGGCTCAGTTTGGTTAAGATCGCATGGAAATTGAAGGAAAATGAAGGGGCTAGAGTTTGTTCACAGGGCAAAATATAGCAGTTTTCTTCATTACAGGGCAATAACTCTGGCGTTACTAATCTGATCTGGCCGGTTTTCGAACTCATCCGAGCTCTCATTGATATAAAGACTTTGGCCAAGTTTGGTTAAGATCGCATGAAAAATTAAGGTGCTAGAGTGTTCTCAAGGCAAAAGTTAACGAACGGACGGACGGACGGCGGACAACACATCAGCCCAATAGCTCTGCTGTAACTTTCCAGTCCGATACCCAACACTACTTGCCAGTGGTAGCCTATAACATCTATAATTATTTGCAAATGAATTTCTTTTCATTATTTCACTTTATTTACAATAATAAGCCGATGGAAGATAAAGGGATTGTGTAATTAGAATTACTAGTAATCCTTAGCGATGCTTCATATTTCTTCACATTTTATGATTTTTTGATATTAACCTGGACTGACAGCTCATATTATAACTTACTGTAGATTCTTTGTAATCCAAGAATCTTTTGTGCATAAGACAAAATGTTATGATGCCAATCCTAAAGATATAATTATTTAATTATCTCTTTTTGAACAAGAAAAACAAATATATTAGAGTCTGCCGAGCTGATGAAGTCCTGAACATAATATTCATAAATGCCTTTTATTGTTTGTTTTATACTTTGATATTTGAATTCATGCCTTCTTGCCAGAGTTTGTCTTCTGACTTCTCTTCTTTGAGATCCAAATAACACCCCAGAGTTTGTACAGCATAATTTATTGTTATGCATCTTCTTAGAAATCCAATGTGTTACTTGTGGTAGGCAGTGTTACTTGTGGTAGGTGGTGTTACTTGTGGTAGGTGTTACTTGTGGAAGGTGGTGTTACTTGTGGTAGGTGGTGTTTTGTGGTAGGTGGTGTTACTTGTGGTAGGTGGTGTTACTTGTGGTAAGTGATACTTGTGGTAAGTGTTACTTGTGACAGGTGTTACTTGTGGTAGGTGGTGTTACTTGTGGTAGGTGGTGTTACTTGTGGTATGTGTTACTTGTGGTAGGTGGTGTTACTTGTGGTATGTGTTACTTGTGGTAGGTATCACTTGTGGTAGGTGGTGTTACTTGTGGTAGGTGTCACTTGTGTAGGTATTACTTGTGGTAGGTGGTGTTACTTGTGGTAGGTGTTACTTGTGGTAGGTGATGTTACTTGTGGTATGTGTTACTTGTGGTAGGTGGTGTTTCTTGTGGTAGGTGTTACTTGTGGTAGGTGATGTTACTTGTGGTAGATGTTACTTGTGTTTAATGTTACTTGTGGTAGGTGATGTTAATTGTGGTAGATGTTACTTGTCTTTAATGTTACTTGTGGTAGGTGTTACTTGTGGTAGGTGGTGTTTCTTGTGGTAGGTGTTACTTGTGGTAGGTGGTGTTTCTTGTGGTAGGTGTTACTTGTGGTAGATGGTGTTACTTGTGGTAGATGTTACTTGTGTTTAATGTTACTTGTGGTTAGGTGTTACTTGTGGTAGATGTTACTTGTGGTAGGTGTTACTTGTGGTAGGTGGTGATTCTTGTGGTAGATGTTACTTGTGGTAGGTGGTGTTACTTGTGGTAGGTGTTACTTGTGTTTAATGTTACTTGTGGTAGGTGGTGTTACTTGTGGAAGGTGTTACTTGTGGTAGGTGATGTTACTTGTGGTAGATGTTACTTGTGGTAGGTGGTGTTACTTGTGGTAGGTGTTACTTGTGTTTAATGTTACTTGTGGTAGGTGGTGTTACTTGTGGTTAGGTGTTACTTGTGGTAGGTGGTGTTACTTGCAGTAGGTGTTACTTGTGGTGGTGTTACTTGTGGTAGGTATTACTTGTGGTAGGTGTTACTTGTGGTAAGTGTTATTGATGGAAAATTCTTTCCTGTGCCAAGTGTAAATCAATTAGACATCAATTAGACATACCACTCCTAAATAACAGCCCTAATATGTAATGGTGTAAAACAATTTCACAAACCCTGATTGATTATGACACCATGTTGAGAATGTTGACAAACCACACAACAAAACTATGCCAAGTTTCTCCTGCTGCTTCAGTACACATCCATTAGCACACAATAGCTCTGCCCTGGTGGTAGTGCAAGCGTGTTGACAATATGGATCACTGTGCCTGGCAATTACCCTACTGTCAACGGCTTATCAATTAAAACCAATCAATGCACAGGACAGAGTCTCTGAGCCTATCTCCCAGATGCATACAAACATCAAGCTGAATCTATTTGTATTGTTTGCAAAACAAAGCATCTGACCTGGATCCGGAGTGATCTATAAACTGAACTTTCTGAATATCATGGACATCTAAGGTCTCAATCACAGCTGCTAAGGGCTACAATTTCTAGAATTACCAGCATAATAGGACAGTGCCTTTTCTGTAGGATATTATTTTTATCAAACAATAAAATAAATATTTGATTACAGCCAGTGGTGGTAATAAATAGACATAACCAGCAGATTTTCCTTCCTTAACTCTTCAAAACAAGAGCACCGCCTAGCGGGGCATATACGTCCGTCAGTGGCAAGGTTAAGCAAGGTTAAACCTTTTTTCAAAGGGACATACTTACAGAAATATAAATCAGAGAGTTATGGACCTTTATAAGAAAATAAAAGTTCACGGACAGACGGACTGACAGAAGGATGGAAAACGCCACAACATAATAAGTCCCTAAGAGCATATAAAAAACAAAGACTGCCCTCCTGGAAGTCACATCCACATTATTTAAATTTATTATCAGCTAAATGTTGCATCAATCTCTGTAAAACCTTGTTTTAATATCTCTTAAGGTTCTATAGAGATAACATATAGCAATCACCCATTTTTCAGTAAATTTTTAGCTGTGGTGCCCATCTTAGATTTTGCAGGAAGTTGTAATTTCAGTTAGGAACAACTAAATATAGGTTAAATGTAAAATTCCATTCAGTTGTTTTAGAAGAATAGACTTCACAAAAAATCACAGAAGAAACAAGTTGGACACACATCAGGGACATGCATAAGCTCTCCTGATCTTTAAAGTTAAAAACAACACAGAATTAACAGAGTTGGTAATCGAAAAGTTAGAAATATAAACACAAAACAATCTGTAACAACTTAAGGATGCTCCATTAACTTGTAACTTATTGTCATTTACGCATTTTGATTATAACAACAACAACAAATTAGTGGTTCAAATGTCAAAGATTTTTTCTAAAGGCAAAGATTATTTTGATATTCACTTGTGACCTTGATCTTCATGTTATGCTATGCAATACAATGTCCCATACCGGTCATTGTGTGATAATTTTATTTTTTTGGAGGATAATTAATTTTCTCCTTGGATAAAGTGACACATGAACATGTAAATGCATAATGTAACGTAACAGCAATGTAATGTGTTACGTTACAATGTAATGTGTTACTGTATTAGGTAGCGTGTTAAATTTAGAAGCGTAAAATGCTCAATTAACTGTCTGAAAAATATGAGACTAAACATAACTTTTCATATAAACTACCTACCCATAAAGCTTCATTCCAATATCTCATTCCTAACTGAAGTTATTGAGCAGAAACCATTTTTCTGTTTTTAGTAGCAGTGACCTTGACCTTGACCCCTGTGACCCCAAATGCAATCCCAAGCTTCCTTTTCATATAAGCTAGCTACCCATAAAGTTTCATTCCAATATCTCATTCCTAACTGAAGTTACTGAGTGGAAACTGGTTTTCTACTTTTAGTAACAGTGACCTTGACTCCAGTGACCCCAAATGCAATCCCAAGCTTCCTTTTCATATAAGCTACCTAACCATAACGTTGCATTCCAATATCTCATTCCTAACTGAAGTTACTGAGCAGAAACCATTTTTTCTAATTTTAGTAGCAGTGACCTTGACCTTGACCCCACTGATCCCAAATGCTATCCCAAGCTTCCTTTTCATATAACCTACCTACCCATAAAGTTTCATCCAACAATATCTCTTTCCTAACTGAAGTTACTGAGCAGAAAACATTTTATTTTTAGTAACAGTGACCTTGACCCCAGTGACCCCAAATGCAATCCCAAGCGTCCTTTTCATATAAGCTACCTACCCATAATGTTTCATTCCAATAACTAATTCCTAACTGAAGTTATTTAGGAGAAACCATTTTTCTATTTTTAGTAACAGTGACCTTCACCCCCAGAGACCCCAAATGCAATCCCAAGCTTCCTTTTCATATACGCTACCTACCCATAAAGTTTCATTCCAATATCATAAATGAAGTTATTGAGCGGAAACGAAGTGTGACAGACTGACAGACTGACAGACCGACAGACAGAGTGCAAATCCTATAGTCCCTCTGGTCGTAAAGACTCGTAGTGGACTAATAATTTCACTGGTTCAAAAGTTGTAATCTGGACATGAAACGCCAGATGAACGGATAAACGGACCAACAAAAGAACAAGAGGAACCGATAAGCAGACCATCAAAAAGGACAAGAAGTAACGTAAATGATCGCTTGGCGAGCATAAAAAGCAGTTTTTAACTTACAGCTTTTGGCGGCGTAGTGTAATACATCTGGGTAGTCGGACTTTTTTGTACGGATACATCGTCAGACCCTGTAGTCATGTTTTCAGATGAAGTTGTTGAATCCGTGTCATCTTCGAAGTTCCAAGCAGACCCTGAAAGGTTACACACATCCATGTTATTATTAATATGCAAATATACATATATGCAGATCAAATTCACAAATCATACTAGCACAAAATAAGCCTCATGACCTTTATTTTTTATATTCATTCTCATCAATTCCCTTTTTGTACCGGCGACACAGAATATTTTTTATGAAAAAATGATTTCGTCTTGTTGGTACACAAAGGGAAACTTCAGAGTGCACTTATTTAATATACTGAAAGGAAAAAGAAACGCATAATAGGTATTTCCGCTATATATTTTATGTTTAAGATGCTACTGCTAATCGAATGGTACAGGTCGACAGTAGGCCTGTCCTTTCAGAAAGAAGGTATAAACAGCACCCAACACACCAATGGTTACCCCTTTAAAGTTTCATTATCGGCAGAATACGCATTTTGCTCAAGCAGGTGAGCAAACTTAGGCTTTAAACGTTTCAAGCAAAACTTCAACATTATGAATTTCGTGTAACAAAGTATTCTTTGATTAAAAGGTCTTCTACATGACAGAGTTGACCTTTCTGTAATTAGTTGTAGCCCCTTTTTGTACAAAACACGTTGAGATATATCTGAAATATTACATGGAATTAGGTGTATATAATAGTGTAGTATAGGCAATTTTTTGATTATGCGTTTCTTTTTCCTTTCAGTATACAAAGAATCTAGAGCACCAAACAACTGTCACAGATTATAAAAAGCCAATTACTATGCCTTGCTAAACAAGTTAAGAGATTCCCCATTTTGTGACAAGTGAAGTCGAAGCGACATCAAAGAGATCTGACCACTGACCTCGATTAGCGGTTCGCCATGTGGCAGTTCGCAAAGTGAGACGCTTCTGTCAATCAATTTTGACACAGCTGGGAAGATGCTAACTACAAGCGGTGTGACTGAACTCTACTTGTTTGTGTACATCACAAGGCATGAACGAGAGTATCTCAGCGATGATTTTCAAAAGTTTATTTTTAAAACATATGACCAAAAGTGGTGGAAATCAATTAAATGGTACATTTCCCCGGGGTACCTTACCATAATTAATGTTGCACTCTTTGTATACAACAAATCACAGTAAAAACTATTTGGCACCGGCTTTGTAGGACAGGTATAGTGAAGCCATCAAAAACCGGTAATCATATTTCACCTTAATGTCGATGTTCTCCCCGCTACCCAATTCTTTCGAAAAAGCCATGCTTCATAATTCTTACTACGTGGCACAAAAGGAAGCTATATAAATCTAAAACTATTACATGGTGCCGAGCAGAAACAATGAAGGCAGAACAAATGTTTGACATGCATTTTGGGTGATATTCAATTGTTATTGGCCAACAGTTACACCCTTGCACATCTCGGGCCAATCGTAACTGATCAAGCAGGCTCTCAAAAATGCCACTTTTGATGTAAAATCAGGGTCTTGATGCACTTTAAATTTTGATCATGTCCAGGTAAATTCTTGTTGATTTCAGGGGCAAGAAAGGTCAATACAGACGAACATTTGATTTGCCGCAAAGTGGAGTTTCTCTAACTTGTTGTGCAAGGCGTAGTAACTCATTAACCTCTTTGCAACATCTTTTTTACAAAATATATTTATTGTGCCTTCTCGGTCAAACTTATTATTAAAAGTGGGATAATATTGAAGAGTATGTGAAGGTCATAGCAACTCATAGCAACTAATCATAGCCAGTATAACACCTTGCAAAGCACCAGTGAACAATTAGTGCTAACAGGGTTTTATGTGAACATAGATTCAGTCATTGTTAATCTAGAATCTAGGGTAATAAAAAAGAAATGAATGAATATTACTAACGTGTTTTTTTGTGCCTTTGTTGTACTAAATATAATTCTTTTCTATTAAACTTGTTGTGTATGATATGTTATGTGACAGCTAACTAGGTATACTATATAGAAATGATTACATTTATGTCTGTAGTTTGTCATGCATGCATAGCTAACTGGGGTTTAAGTTATGTGTGCATAGCCAACACTGGAGTTAGTTATGCATGCATAGCTAACTGAGGTTAGTTATGCATGCATAGCTAACCCAGGAGAGTTCAGCACATAAAACATATAAAACATATCATACGTCAGAAAACAACACCTTAGTAATATTCATTCATTTCTTTTTTTTAATACCCTAGATTCTAGATTAAATGATCAATTCTAGGTTCATATAAAACCCTGTTTGCTCTATTTTCACAGTGACTCCAGTTGCATAGCAACTAATGATCAATTAGGTGCTTTATTTTCACAGGGATATCAATGCAGTGATTCAGATTGCCATTGGCCTTAGTTCATAATGGCTGATATTTTTGTCCAAATTTGGTGGTCAGATACTACCGTATTTCCCCTAATAGTAGCACCCGGGCCCTATGCTAAATGCCAAGGGGGTGCTCCTTTTAAATGTAATAATTTGTATTTTTTGTGGGGATTTTGGATACAAAATAATATATTGAATTTTGAAGATATTTTTATTTATTGTTATATTTTTTTGAAAAGGTGTGGTGGGAGTGTGTGTTTGTGTGCACCTGAGGGGCATATACTCCATTAATGTATGTGTCTGCTGCTTTTTCACCTGAGGGGCATTTACTCCATTATAGTATGTGTCTGCTGCTTTTCCACCTGAGGGGCATTTACTCCATTAATGTATGTGTCTGCTGCTTTTCCATCTGAGGGGCATTTACTCCATTAATGTATGTGTCTGCTGCTTTTCTAAGATCTTATCTAAAAATGCTTCATCCCAAATTTGATGAAAATATATTCAGTTGAGTTGGGTTATGGTGTCTGCTGCTTTTCTAAGATCTTATCTAAAAATGATTCATCCCACATTTGATGAAAATGTATTCAGTTGAGATGGGTTAATTAGTTAAATAATTGCTGACATAACCAACAGCATTAACCCTGTAACATACAAGTCGATTTTGCTTATTGTCAGACTTGCCCAATATTTCAGTATAACAAACCTTCAACCCAAGTGGGGTGAACATCTAATACAATTTAGTTGTTATTGCAAAAACAAGCAAAACTTTAAACAAACATATGCAATTTCTAATGGACAACAAAGGCAATAGATGACAGGCAACACGTTATTCTAGCATAAACTCATCTGAGCTATGGCCAGTAAAGCTGAAAAGATATTACACATGCAGTATAAACACTCAATCTTGCATAAACACTAAAACTTGATGCAGAAACACTCAATTTGATGTATAAACACTCACTCTGATGCATAAACACTCACTTTGTTGCATAAACACTCAATCTTGATATATAAACACTCAATTTTGATGTGTAAACAATATTGATGCATAAACACTCAATATTAATGCATACACACTCAATATTAATGCATACACACTCAATCTTGATGCATATACACTCAATCTTGATGAATAAACCCTCACTCTTGATGCATACACTCAATCTTGATGAATAAACACTCAATCTTGATGCATAAACACTCACTCTTGATGAGTAAACACTCACTCATGATGCATAAACACTCAATCTTGATGCATAACCACTCGACCATGATGCATAAACACTCAACCGTGATGTGTAAACACTCACTCATGATGCATACACACTCGACCATGTGGCATAAAGACTCAATCTTGATGCATCAACACTCACTCATGACACATACACACTCATTTTTGATGCGCAATCACTCGCTCATGATGCATAAACACTCATTCTTGATGCATAAACACTCTCTCATGATGCATAAACACTCAATCTTGATGCATAAACACTCACTCATGACACATACACACTCATTTTTGATGCGCAATCACTCGCTCATGATGCATAAACACTCATTCTTGATGCATAAACACTCTCTCATGATGCATAAACACTCAATCTTGATGCATAAACACCCACTCATAATGCATAAACACTCATTCTTGATGCATAAACACTCACTCATTATGCATAAACACTCACTCATGGTGCATAAACACTCACTCATGATGCATAAACACTCATTCTTGATGCATAAACACTCACTCATGATGCATAAACACCCATTATTGATGTGTAAACATTCACTTATGATGCATAAACACTCAATCTTGATGCATAAACACTCACTCATGACACATAAACACTCATTCTTGATGCGTAACACTCACTCATGATGCATAAACACTCATTCGTGATGCATTAACACTCATTCTTGATGTGTAAACACTCACTCATGATGCATAAACACTCACTCATGATGCATAAACACTCATTCTTGATGATGCATACACACTCACTCATGATGCATAAACACTCATTCTTGATGCATAAACACTCACTCACTCATAATGCATAAACACTCATTCTTGATGCATAAACACTCACTCATGGTGCATAAACACTCACTCATGGTGCATAAACACCCACTCATGATGCATAAACACTCATTCTTGATGCATAAACACTCACTCATGATGCATAAACACCCATTATTGATGTGTAAACATTCACTTATGATGCATAAACACTCATTCTTGATGCATACACACTCACTCATGATGCATAAACACTCACTCATGATGCATAAACACTCATTCTTGATGCATAAACACTCACTCATGATGCATAAACACTCATTCTTGATACTCAATCTCAGTCTTAAAGAAACTCAAAAAATGCATGATAGTCTCTAACAGAGAGTGCTTAATGTAAATACCGTATTTTCCCCAACAAAAGAGCTCCCACTAATGGTAGCACCCACCCACCTTTTCCAAAAAAATAACGCCCGGGTGCTACTATTAAAGGAAATGCGGTATTATGTATAAATACAGGGAAGCTTAGCTAACTCCCAGAATTAAGACAGTGGTTAAGAAAATTCCAATATTAAAATAATGATTTACAGGTTCATAACATAATAAACAAATTTCTGACACTAATTTATCAATTGAGGGCAAATCTAATATTGGACCATATTGCATATATCTGCTCTCGAAATGTACAAATAACAAGAGGTCCTGAAGGACTGTTATAACTGGTTAAATAAGTGGTTTTAGAAATATTTGAAATGTCATACATAATCTTGAGCCAAGTTTAATATTCAAAATGACAAATGACAATATAAAAAGTAGATCATTACATGGTCCAGATTTAATCCCATTCAGCGATGGGAGCTTATATCAGCAGGATTTTATAATGAATATTGAGACAATAAAATACGTTTAAATTTATTTTTTTTACTGAAAAATGCGATAACCTGTTTAAAATTACCTATTAAATGTTTTAATTTTACAAGCCGAAATTAAGGTTTTATTTCATACCCCAGCTAACCCGTTTTCGTTTCTTGGAGAAGGGGTTGAATGGGTATGAAAGTTAATAGTCGGAACACGGAATGATGGTAACATATCACTGCGACGCTCAAAATTCTATTCCCATTATTCATCCCGATATTTGATTGAACAAAGTGGCATTTTTGTTTGACCCTGTCACAGAAAAGACCACTATTAAGAGTAAGTTAGGCCAATAACCTGACAGAATTCCGCAGAGTAAGTTAGGCCAATAACCTGACAGAATTCCGCAGATTATGTATGTATTATTATAATGGAGGAGCTGATGTCCCTAGTTGCTGCCTTCTTGATCAGTTTTTATTGTCAATTTTCTTAATTTAAATAAATTTCGGCAATCTTTATTGCCATTTTTATAGCCTATCAAACTAGAGTAGTGTTAAAGGTTATGTTTGGATAATAAACAAAGAATATACGATCATTTGAAGGTTAATTCTTTTGAAACAAATATGGAAGTCGCTATATTATAGGTTATTGAATTTGTATGGCTAACCTTTTTATTGTATACTTTCATATTGTTTTCGATCAATGTTAATGGTATGACTATTACTTTTCATTGTATTTGTGTTATTTTTATAGCTTTTGATAGAACTCCTATCTTGCCATTCAGTTTCATTTAGTGTGGATGATTATTTTGCGCGAAAACGACGTCGACGTCAGATGACGTCATTAAAAACAACAAGCGATTTTCTAAGTTTGTTTACCATTCGATAACGTTAAAAACAGTGGGTGAGTGACCATTTCAATTATTTTATAAATTTTTGCCATAAAAGGTTGGAAAAAAACACGTTATTTTTATTTGAAAGTAGTTCCTTATTTCTATTTCACGGCTCTTAGCAAGCACGAGCAAAAGTTCCCGTGCAATATCAATGTGTGCAATATCGTAGAATATTGCACACTTAGCTCAATGCAAACTAAACGGGACAATATGAAAGTATACAATAATATATTGATATTACAGTTCTAACTTTTTAAATGAACTATTGTTTTATAACAGTACAAGTAAAACAGGTTTATGTTATCTTTTTTGAATTTAGTTATCTACTATTGGTCTTACCTCACTGGAATAGCTAAAATCTTTACATTTGACATTTTTGTTTATTTCAAGCCAAAGTACAAATAAAACAAGAGGTCAATGACCTTGAAGCTCTACTGATTGATTTTGATTTCAGGAAGTAGTCGCTACAGACTTGTTTTTTGAAAATCTATTTTTAGCCGTGGCGGCCATCTTGAATTTCCGGCCGACCTGAAATTTTGCTAAGATCAATAAGACATTAAGAGCAACATTCCTGTGAAGTTTCATGAAAATCCGTCGGGTAGTTTCAAAGAAGTAGTCGCTACAAGTTTTCATTATATAACTCTATGTAAACAAAGCAGCCATGTTTAAGGTCAAATCAAAACGATTTTCAACAAGGACCAACATCATGTCATACTGATCATTTTAGAAAAAGTCCCATATCAATATCTCTTATTGTTTTGAAGAAGTAGTCGCTACAAACTTATTTATTTTAAATCTATTTTTAGCTGTGGCGGCCATCTTGAATTTCCGGCCGACCTGAAATTTTTCTAGGATCAACTAGACATCAAGAGCAACATTCCTGTGAAGTTTCATGAACATCCGTCAAGTAGTTTCAGAGGAGTAGTCGCTACAAGTTTTTACTATATAACTCTATGTAACCAAAGATGGCCACTGGCAGCCATGTTAAACGTCGAATCAAAATAATTTTCCACAAGGATCTACATCATGTCATGCTGATCATTTTAGAAAAAGTCCCATATCAATATCACTTATAGTTTTCAAGAAGTAGTCGCTACAAACTTATTTTTTAAAAATCTATTTTTAGCTGTGACGGCCATCTTGAATTTCTGGCCAACCTGAAATTTTGATAGGATCAATAAGACATCAAGAGCAACATTCCTGTAAAGTTTCATGACAATCCGCCAAGTAGTTTCAGAGGAGTAGTCGCTACAAGTTTTTACTATATAACTCTATGTAAACAACGATGGCCGCTGGCAGCCATGTTTAACGTTGAATCAGAACGATTTTTGACTAGGATCAACATCATGTTATGCTGATCATTTTAGAAAAAGTCCCATATCAATATCACTTATAGTTTTCAAGAAGTAGTCGCTACAAACTTATTTTTTAAAAATCTATTTTTAGCTGTGACGGCCATCTTGAATTTCCGGCCAACCTGAAATTTTGATAGGATCAATTAGACATCAAGAGCAACATTCCTGTAAAGTTTCATGACAATCCGCCAAGTAGTTTCAGAGGAGTAGTCGCTACAAGTTTTTACTATATAACTCTATGTAAACAAAGATGGCCGCTGGCAGCCATGTTTAACGTTGAATCAAAACGATTTTTGACTAGGATCAACATCATGTTATGCTGATCATTTTAGAAAAAGTCCCATATCAATATCACTTATAGTTTTCAAGAAGTAGTCGCTACAAACTTATTTTTTAAAAATCTATTTTTAGCTGTGACGGCCATCTTGAATTTCCGGCCGACCTGAAATTTTTCTAGGATCAATTAGACATCAAGAGCAACATTCCTGTAAAGTTTCATGACAATCCGCCAAGTAGTTTCAGAGAAGTAGTCGCTACAAGTTTTTACTATATAACTCTATGTAAACAAAGATGGCCGCTGGCAGCCATGTTTAACGTTGAATCAAAACGATTTTTGACTAGGATCAACATCATGTCATGCTAATTATTTTAGAAAAAGTCCCATATCAATATCACTTATAGTTTTCAAGAAGAAGTCGCTACAAACTTGTATTTTAAAACTCTATTTTTAGCTTTGGCGGCCATCTTGGATTTCACATCAACATGAATTTTTGCTAGGATCAACTAGACTTTATGGGCAACATTTCTGTAAAGTTTCATGAATATCCATCCAGTAGTTTCAGCTGTGAAGTCGCTACAAATAAAAGTTTACGGACAGACGGACGGACAGACGGACAGACGGACGACGGACGCCGCACCACGGCATAAGCTCTGCTGATCTCTGATCAGTAGAGCTAAAAATCAATAATAAATAAGATGAGATTACACATAAAGGCACTTCATCCATAATGGAAGCCATTTTATTCATTTATTACAATAGTCATAATCGCTTTTATTTCCTATTAACAAAAAGGAAAGAAAAACATAAAATGGGTTAACGCAGGATGTTCATCATTCTAACTGAATAAAACAACCTCTGGGATATCTCGGCAAAACTGGGATAATTTGCGTTCCCTATAATAGCAGTAATGTCCCACTTCTCTGGTCTATGCCACAATTCCATCATTTATAACACAGATGATAGTGTGATTATGTTCTTCCTCTTGCAATATCCAATGCCATTAACAACCAAAGCTATTTTTTCTTATCTTTTCCAGTATTACTCCAGTCCCAAAAGTTAGGGCCTGACAAATCACATGGCTGGAGGTTATTCAAGGTAAGATTTAAATCCACGCGTCCACAGTGGTTTCGTTCCCCAGATAACTCTAATAATAAACTCAAAGTACCCTCCCCCACCCCTATCGACACTAACCCTGGAATGAAGAATGAGACCGCCTGACGCATTGCAGGCTGTAACCAAGTTCAATTTCTGAAAATTCAAGATTTGTCGGAGCATGAAAGTGTAGAAATTATACTTTTATCAGTTGAAATGTATTTTCAACCACATGTCACATGGAACATTTCATTGTTAAGAAGATTTTTTAATAAAGTTCTCCCGATATATTTTTAACAGCATATCTAATGGAACACATCGTTTTGATATTTATCTCTGAAACAATTTCCTATAATTGATCGTTTTGCACTACAAATTGTGATAAGTTGCAAAGCCTGCAGGTCATCATAAAAAATACAGAATGAAGACAAAGGATTATTTATAAATCTGACATTCAATAAGTTATCAATCACATTTCCTAGACACCATTTCATTAGCTATGAAACATTGAAGCAAAACTGCACTGTCTGACTTGAACCAGGTAAAATGAACCAGATAATGGCTACCAAGCTGAGCATGACAGATTTACCAAGTTGAGCATGTCCTCATTACATGGAAGATTTACCAAGTTGAGCATGTCCTCACTGCATGACAGATTTACCAAGTTGAGCATGTCCTCATTACCTGGAAGATTTACCAAGTTGAGCATGTCCTCACAGCATGACAGATTTACCAAGTTGTGCATGTCCTCGCTGCATGACAGATTTAACAAGTTGAGCATGTCTTCACTGCATGACAGATTTACCAAGTTGAGCATGTCCTCATTACATGACAGATTTACCAAGTTGAGCATGTTCTCACTGCATGACAGATTTACCAAGTTGAACATGTCCTCATTACATGACAGATTTACCAAGTTGAGCATGTCATCACTGCATGACAGATTTACCAAGCTGAACATGTCCTCATTACATGACAGATTTACCAAGTTGAGCATGTCCTCACTGCATGACAGATTTACCAAGTTTAACATGTCATCACTGCATGATAGATTTACCAAGTTGAGCATGTCATCACTGCATGACAGATTTACCAAGTTGAGCATGTCCTCATTACATGAAAGATTTACCAAGGTGAACATGTCATCACTGCACGACATATTAACCAAGTTGAGCATGTCATCACTGCACGACAGATTAACCAAGTTGAGCATGTCATCACTGCATGACAGATTTACCAAGTTGAGCATGTCCTCACTGCATGACAGATTTACCAAGTTGAGCATGTCCTCATTACATGACAGATTTACCAAGTTGAGTATGTCATCACTGCATGACAGATTTACCAAGCTGAACATGTCCTCATTACATGACAGATTTACCAATTTGAGCATGTCCTCACTGCATGACAGATTTACCAAGTTTAACATGTCATCACTGCATGACAGATTTACCAAGTTGAGCATGTCCTCATTACATGAAAGATTTACCAAGTTGAACATGTCCTCATTACATGACAGATTTACCAATTTGAGCATGTCCTCACTGCATGACAGATTTACCAAGTTTAACATGTCATCACTGCATGACAGATTTACCAAGTTTAACATGTCCTCATTAAATGAAAGATTTACCAAGGTGAACATGTCATCACTGCACGACAGATTAACCAAGTTGAGCATGTCCTCGCTGCATGACAGATTTACCAAGTTGAGCATGTCCTCACTGCATGACAGATTTACCAAGTTGAGCATGTCCACGTTACATGACAGATTTACCAAGTTGAGCTTAACCTCATTGCATGACAGATTATTCAAATGGAGCTTAACCTTACTGCATGACAGATTAACCAAGTGGAGCTTAACCTCACTGCATAACAGATTAACCAAGTGGAGCTTAACCTCACTGCATGACAGATTAACCAAGTGGAGCTTAACCTCACTGCATAACAGATTAACCAAGTTGAGCATGTCCAGACTTCATAACAGCTTTACAAACTCAACATGTCCTTATTGCATATAAAGCCATACCAAGTTGAGAATGTCCTTATTGCGTAACAGCTTTATGAAGTTAAACATGTCCTCATTGAATAAAGCCATACCAAGTTGAGAATGTCCTTATTGCTTAACAGCTTTATGAAGTTAAACATGTCCTCATTGCATAAAGCCTTACCAAGCTGAGCATGGTCTTATTGCACAAATGCCTTAAATACCAAGTTGAGAAAGTCCTCGTGGCCAAATAGCTTTATAAAGTTGGGCATATTATCCTGGCACAACAGTTTACATGCAAGTTGAGAATACACGATTGCTTTGCCAATAAAAACAATATCAAACATAGCACAGAATATTTGTGAAAATTGGCAAAAATAAATTGCACCATGTTAAATATATTGCGGTATTTCAGTTCTTCCAATAAAGGAGAATCTTTGATTGATATACCAATTTCAAAAATTCTCCCGAGGAAAGTAATAGTTAATACAAGAACAAAGACAGTATATCTTTGATGAGAAGGTCCCAGGTTTACAGCAATAGATCTATGGATAGACAATACAAGATTGTTTACGACTCGCAATTTCAGTTTATTGCAAAATGCAAATATATGAGCTAAATTGTATGTGGAAATAAATAGGGTTCTTAAAAGAAACATGGCTTTGTGAAATTGTTTTATCCTGTCGTTACGTGCTGGCAGACTTTTATATGTCAGGCGGTTCTTGTTTTTCTTGCATGTCATTCTCTCCTAGGTGGCATGTCTCAAAATAGAATAAAGTGTGCTCAAAGGGGTTGATGCACTGTTTTCAAAAACAAGAGCGTATAAATACTTCTGAGAGAGATCACCCAATATTGGTAATTTGGTTTTAAAGGGGTTGATGCACTTTTTCAAACAAGATTTATTTTACAGGGCTCTGAAAAACTTTAAAAAAGCTGAAAGAATTATCAAAATGCCATGAAAAATAAGGAGATATGAGCTATTGAAAAATATCAAAGAAGCAGAAATGGAGGCAGCCATCTTGGAATGATGTCCTCGCACCTTTTTACCATAAATAGCATACTGAAAAAAATGTCTTTTAAAGCAAAGAAAATCACTGCAAATGAAAATAAGCATACAATTTATACATTTTACATTTGTATATTAATTTTTAATCAATTTGCTTTAAAATATATTATGTCAATATGCAATATTTGGTAAAGAGTCACGATGATCGTTCGTCATGAACGTCATCGTTCCAAAGATGGCTGCCTCCATGGATGTTCTTTCTAAATTTTCGATAGGTCATGTCTCCTATATTTTTCATGGCATTTTGATAATTCATTCATCTTTTTTCAAGTTTTTCCGAGCCCTTTAAATAAATCTTGTTTGAAAAAGTGCATCAACCCTTTTAAAACCAAATTACCAATATTGGGTGATCTCTCTCAGAAGTATATATACGCTCTTGTTAAGTATATATACGCTCTTGTTTTTTTGCCACCACAAAGATATAATTCACCCAATATAACTTTATGGTACTCTGTGACTGTATTATGATTGCTGAGAATCTGCATCCTACTTGACTGCTTCTCAGATGGAATATGCAAGTGATTACAGGCAACATAATAAGACATCACTGTGGAGAGGAAACACATGATCCCACAGGTGCATGCTAATACAGGTGATTAACTGCATCATGTTGGCAAAATAGCTCCCGAGTGACTGAGATCAAAGTCGGAAAGGTTCTCTAATTGTTCCACCAATTTACTACTGCTTTGACTGCTTCCCATCTGCTCTGATATGAAAGATGCTTGCCAAAATATGACCAGAAGATTGCCAGTTTCCTTGTTTAACTAAATCTCATTCATGCTCTGGTCACAGCCAGCAATGGTGTAGATGTCTGCACATGTAGTTGCAGAGCACATCAAAACACTTGAATTTTAGATAATATGAAACTTAGATTTCAATTATTTTCTAAAGCTGAATGTTTAAGTTGATTATTTCACATAGATATCTCTATATATCTGTATGACTCAATCAATGTATGTATTAACTGAATGTAAGTTATCTTCAACTAAAGAGAGAGAAGAATGCAGCCAGTTTATTTTTGTGAGAATAATGTACTGAAGATAGTGAGAAAACATTACCATGTTATAGCCCTATATGAAATGAATATATTGTAGATAGGGTTTGTGTAAGAAAACATTCCACATTATAGCCTTATATAAAATGAATATATTCTAAATAGGGTTTGTGGGAGAAAACATTATAGCCTTATAGGAAATGAATATATTGAAGATAGGGTTTGTGTTTAAAGATAGGGTTTGTGTGAGAAAACATTCCACATTATAGCCTTATATGAAATGAATATATTCTAAATAGGGTTTGTGCGAGAAAACATTATAGCCGTATATGAAATGAATATATTGAAGATAGGGTTTGTGTTTAAAGATAGGGTTTGTGTGAGAAAACATTCCACATTATAGCCTTATATGAAATGAATATATTCTAAATAGAGTTTGTGGGAGAAAACATTATAGCCTTATATGAAATGAATATATTGAAGATAGGGTTTGTGTTTAAAGATAGGGTTTGTGTGAGAAAACATTCCACATTATAGCCTTATATGAAATGAATATATTCTAAATAGGGTTTGTGGGAGAAAACATTATAGCCTTATATGAAATGAATATATTGAAGATAGGGTTTGTGTTTAAAGATAGGGCTTGTGTGAGAAAACATTCCACGTTATAGCCTTATATGAAACGTATGTATTAAAGATAGGGTTTGTGTGAGAAAACATTCCACGTTATAGCCTTATATGAAACGTATGTATTAAAGTTAGGGTTTGTGTGAGTAAACATTCCACGTTGTAGCCTTATATGAAACGTAAGTATCGCTAGGGGTTGTGTCAATATGAAACTTGTGTACTAAAAACAAAAGTAATTATACTGAATTTCGACAACAGTCGGTAATCAATTTTCTTCAGAAAATCATTTCGAATAGCTGCTCCTTTTGAAAGAATTATAAGCTGCAATTAAGTTCATATTACAAACATCAACAGTATGATATATTTGGCTGGCTCTACTTAATTACCAAACTAATTAGCTAGTGAAGATTGGATTGTATAAAGTCCATATTAAAATATTAAATATCAATTATCGGATAGACTTTAGGTGTCATTGCACCATTGATTTTCCTCCTTTGTTTTATATATGACGAATGTATGTCAATTAAGAGACAAAAAAAATACGCATTTTTCTCCGTAGAAAATTTTAAAACACGTATCAATCAAACGATTGAGTGTCCGCCTATGTAAAAATACAATAAAAATGGGGGTCATGTATCATGTAAGAAAAAGCCAATTTGTTGAATGACGTCATATTCTATTTTGACTATTAAGTCACAGATAGATTTACCCCATTTCTACTTTCGCTTTACTGTCTATGTCAATTATAATTAAATATCTCAAACAAACACTAATAAATGTTCCCAATACATCATTTGGATGAATTATAGGTAATAATAACAAAAAGCAATCAAAAGTGTGCATTTTGTATCATTAGTAAGGCAGAGAAATGTTTTTTGTTAGGCACTATTTGACTATATATACACCACGGAAGCACATGCAGGCCTGCCAAATCTCCGGAAAAAATCCGGATTCTCCAGATTTTTCAGTTGCTCTCCAGCTCTCCAGATCTCCGGATTTAAGTGCAAAATCTCCGGATTTTTGATCAAAACAAAATGTTCATGATCTAACAGCTATATTTTCACAGTTTATCAGCTATTTCCCGAAATGATCCTGTTACGCCCCCTAGTCAGAGGAGTATTTGTAAGTACCAAATCAGCGGGGGTCATCCGTGTAGTGCACTGACTGAATATACAATTAACATCTAAGGACATAATTAGTTCCTTCAGTGACATAACGACATGTGCAATAACAGCAATATATCTGTGATTTCTTTAATTGGTCAAGCTAACTAAAATCGCAAGTGTGAGGAACTAGCAACTCCTAGTGTGTGGTACCACTATAACAACTGCTGCTGTGCACTATGATTATAATTTGTATAATGGTTATGAAGACATTGTATTTGCAATAAGAACGCATCTGTTTAGAGAAATAAGTGCACTTTCATACAAAACTGTGGTAGAAATCTAAGTCTTCCATAGACCTACAAACAGTATTTATATCCATGGTCTTTCTAATAAAATTACTATGCAAATTTATTATTTTCTATAACTATGAAACAATGCATTAATTTGTATTAATTGCATAAATAATTTAAAGGACTAGGTATAATGATAAGGGACAAAATTGGCCCCCAATATTGGAAGTTTTAATGCACAAGTTTTGAATATCTAGTTTAGCTACAAATGAACTGAATCAATATTAAAACTCATTACAAGTACCTTTGAAGGCTCTAAATGAGTTTAAGTCCCACAAACAAGGCCGTTTCTTTCAAAAAATGACATTTTTGTTCATTTTCAGCAATTTTCGATCAGTTTTTGGTCTTGGAAATACAGAGCGCATCCTCGAGCACAGCTGATTTTTTGTTGAAACAGGTACTTGATAGGGATGCATAATTAGCCAAAAAACTGTGTGTGCTCGGAGGTGCGCTCTATATTTTTAGGATCAAAATCTTGCCCAGAAAGATCCAAAATCTACAAAATATAACAAAATTACCAAAAATACCGTTTTTGAGACCCTATTAAATCTTCTAGATAAATAAAATAAATAAAAATATATTCTGAAGATAGAATATGATCAATTTTCTTCAATATGCACAACAGATTATATGTAAATATTATGTTGTTGCATTTTGAATATATTGGGGGCCAAAATACTCCCTTATCATACCTCATCCTTTGCACTTTAAAAAAAGTAGTGCAAAAATCAGTTTCATTTAAAAATGTTCTTTGCGCGCTTTAAATCTTAAATTTTAAAATCTCAGGATTTTGTGTTAAAAAGTTTTGGCAGGCCTGCACATGGTGTAATTACACCTTAGAAACCAAAAGATTCAAGTGAACACTGTTCTGGCCCCGACCCTAAAGTCTGACAACCAACAATATTTTTTTGGCTATCGCTTCATTATAGGGGTTAAAAAGAATCTCAAAATTTGATACGAAAAAGAAAAATCCCCAATTTCGTCTAAACTGGCATTATTGTTCTATACACAATTATGTACAGTACCCAAATAATTTGGCATACATAACAAAGGTGTGTGATGTCTTAAAGGACTTGTAGCGATCTGGCAGAATATACAATTATATAGGGTGTCAATACAAATGAGTAAATTTTAAACCATCATAGTGTGTTTCAGTTGCATATGTACAGATGCACTAAACTTGTAGGCCCCAATAATAATTGGTCGGGACAACTCGATGACTTGGCTAGATTTTGGTGCATAAATCATTAATATTAATTCATATCTTTGCGATCTTATTACACTTTTCTACACTTTTCTATAACTAGAACTATCACTGAAGGTGATGAATACACCCGCTTAAAGTCAAACAAAGGGCCATAATAGACAATCAACAATGGGTGATGTAGAGGGACATAAGGTCATCAGTTGTTATGAGTACATGAAGTTTGGGAACAAACCATTTAAAACTGTTTGAGAAATGAAAATAATAAAAATTTGACAGAACGCCTTGGGACAAAAATGTGTTATGCGATACAACAACAATGTGTTACATGATGGGACGTGACAGACAACGTAATTCCTATATAGCCTCCACTTCACACTGTGAAAACCAGGGTATAATATGTACAGCTGCTGATGATGTGACAGCCAGGGTATAATATGTACAGCTGCTGATGATGTGACAGCCAGGGTATAATATGTACAGCTACTGATGATGTGACAGCCAGGGTATAATATGTACAGCTGCTGATGATGTGACAGCCAGGGTATAATATGTACAGCTGCTGATGATGTGAAAGTCGGGGTATAATATGTATAGCTACTGATGATGTGACAGCCAGGGTATAATATGTACAGCTACTGATGATGTGACAGCCAGGGTATAATATGTACAGCTGCTGATGATGTGACAGCCAGGGTATAATATGTACAGCTGCTGATGATGTGAAAGTCGGGGTATAATATGTACAGCTACTGATGATGTGAAAGCCGGGGTATAATATGTACAGCTACTGATGATGTGAAAGCCAGGGTATAATGTAATATGTACAGCTGCTAATGATGTGAAAGTCGGGGTATAATATGTACAGCTGCTGATGATGTGACAGCCAGGGTATAATGTAATATGTACAGCTGCTGATGATGTGAAAGTCGGGGTATAATATGTGCAGCTGCTGATGATGTGACAGCCGGGGTATAATATGTACAGCTACTGATGATGTGAAAGCCGGGGTATAATATGTACAGCTACTGATGATGTGAAAGCCGGGGTATAATATGTACAGCTACTGATGATGTGACAGCCGGGGTATAATATGTACAGCTGCTGAGAAAGTCGGGGTATACTATGTACAGCTGCTGATGATGTGAAAGCTGGGGTATAATATGTACAGCTGCTGATGATGTGAAAGCTGGGGTATAATATGTACAGCTGCTGATGATGTGAAAGCCTGGGTATAATATGTACAGCTGCTGATGATGTGAAAGCCGGGGTATAATATGTACAGCTACTGATGATGTGAAAGTCGGGGTATAATATGTACAGCTACTGATGATGTGAAAGTCGGGGTATAATATGTACAGCTGCTGAGAAAGTCGGGGTATACTATGTACAGCTGCTGATGATGTGAAAGCTGGGGTATAATATGTACAGCTGCTGATGATGTGAAAGCTGGGGTATAATATGTACAGCTGCTGATGATGTGAAAGCCGGGGTATAATATGTACAGCTGCTGATGATGTGAAAGCCGGGGTATAATATGTACAGCTACTGATGATGTGAAAGTCGGGGTATAATATGTACAGCTGCTGATGATGTGAAAGTCGGGGTATAATATGTACAGCTGCTGATGATGTGAAAGTCGGGGTATAATATGTACAGCTACTGATGATGTGACAGCCAGGGTATAATATGTACAGCTGCTGATGATGTGAAAGCCGGGGTATAATATGTACAGCTACTGATGATGTGACAGCCAGGGTATAATATGTACAGTTGCTGATGATGTGACAGCCAGGGTATAATATGTACAGCTACTGATGATGTGAAAGCCGGGGTATAATATGTACAGCTACTGATGATGTGAAAGCCGGGGTATAATATGTACAGCTGCTGATGATGTGAAAGTCGGGGTATAATATGTACAGCTACTGATGATGTGAAAGTCGGAGTATACTATGTACAGCTGCTGATGATGTGAAAGTCGGAGTATAATAATTATGTTCAGCTGCTGATGATGTGAAAGAAAAAACATTTACACATTTTTTCTAAAATTCATACTTCACAAAGCATGAAAAAAACCACACTTATTTTCTTACTGATGAATGAAAACATACCTATTTGCTTACTATGAAAAGATACCAAATTACTTACTGAAATGAAGTATAAAAACATTCCAATTTACTTACAGGAACGCAGAGCCCTCCAAGTTGATTGTCGTAGAGCCATCCAAGCTATTAGTGGCAACCATGCAATTAGTGCATTAAATTAGACTACCGGTAACACTTATTAGAACAGCATAACAATATTTATAACATTTCTAATCAACCTTCCGTTTATACCTTCAAATACCCTTTTTGCTAAAAAACATGGAATTTCATCAAAATAACCTTCCACTTATACTTTCAAATAATTTTTTGGCAAAAAAACACAACATGAAATGTCTCCGAAACATTTACTATCTAAGCAACACTGCTTTTGTCAATCGATACAACAGAATTCCAAAGCATCGATCACTGAAACCCTTAACTCCCAAAACGAAACTGCCTATACTGCAAATTTAGCAATTATTACTTAGCTATGACAATGTATGCCAATGCCAATTAACACCCTGTAATTAGCAAATATTGGTAACCTCACCTCTATTGTGATGACCAGCAATAATGATGACAGTTAATTCAGGTATTATGAAATGTGCGAGATGAGTTAATTGGATTTTACCACCCAGTGTTGAGTTAATAGGGATATGTCTGGGCTAAAGCTCAATGACCATCACAAACTGTGTAAACCTCTCAATACGATGACATAATAAACCTATACTTTTGTATATATACTGTGTAAGTTATGAAATGTTTGTCTGAAATCATTGACTGTTTCAGTTTATTTTTAGGACATACACTATCTAACATCAAGCCCTATTGGATTAAACCTCTCACCAGCACAAACCAGTCATAATTGCAGCCAACAGCAATGAACATTTCCGGAAGCCACCATTCAAGCAGAACCGGAAGCCACCATTCAAGCAGCACCGGAAGCCACCATTCAAGCAGCACCAGAAGCCACCATTCAAGCAACACCGGAAGCCACCATTCAAGCAGCACCGGAAGCCACCATTCAAGTGACGATGGAAGCCACCATTCAAGCAGCACCAGAAGCCACCATTCAAGCAGCACCGGAAGCCACCACTCAAGTGACACTGGAAGCCACCATTCAAGCAGCACCGGAAGCCACCACTCAAGTGACACTGGAAGCCACCACTCAAGTGACACTGGAAGCCACCACTCAAGTGACACTGGAAGCCACCACTCAAGTGACACTGGAAGCCACCACTCAAGCAGCACCGGAAGCCACCACTCAAGTGACACTGGAAGCCACCATTCAAGCAGCACCGGAAGCCACCACTCAAGTGACACTGGAAGCCACCATTCAAGCAGCACCGGAAGCCACCACTCAAGTGACACTGGAAGCCACCACTCAAGCAGCACCGGAAGCCACCACTCAAGTGGCACCGGAAGCCACCACTCAAGTGACACTGGAAGCCACCACTCAAGTGACAATGGAAGCCACTACTCAAGTGACACTGGAAGCCACCACTCAAGTGACACTGGAAGCCACCACTCAAGCAGCACCGGAAGCCACCACTCAAGTGACACTGGAAGCCACCATTCAAGCAATTGTCATGGTAGCCATCTACAAAAATTTGATGAAGTCCATCCATATTCTGGATGATGGCAGTAACACACAAACAAACACAAATCTGAAAAAGAATCACCCAAGGAACATTGATGCCAATTTAAGTTTCACAAAAACCTGTGAAGCATGCAGTTTCAGAGAGATGTATTTTTGTTAAATTGCTTACAGTCGATAAACAAAATACCATAGCATAAGTTTGTCTGGCCTATGTCCAGGAGTTAAGCTTAAAAGGAAATATTTTGGAAATTTTAGAGTTTTCTCTTTCGTATAACTATTATTATTATATTTCTAAAGTTGTTAACTTTTTTATGAAAATTTAGACATTTTTGCATCAGCTCTACTAAGCTGTTCTGAAGTTCTGTTAAGGGAAATGTGTTGACATTAAACAAATGCATGGTTTTATATACAGCCAGCCATTCATGTTGATATATCAACCACAATAGGGTGTTACATCTGGCTGATATCAACCACAATAGGACATTACATCTGGCTGATATTAACCACAACCGAGTGTTACATCTTGCAGATATCAACTACAATAGTTACAACTGGCTGATATTAACCACAATAGAGTGTTACATCTGGCAGATATCAACTACAACCGAGTCACATCTGGCTGATATTAACCACAATAGAGTTATATCTGGCTGATATAAACCACAATAGAGTGTTACATGGCAGATATCAACTACAACCGAGTCACAGTCATCTGGCTGATATTAACCACAATTATAAGTTATATCTGGCTGATATTAACCACAAAAGAGTTACATCTGGCTGATATTAACCACAATAGTTACATCTGGCTGATATTAACCACAGTAGAGTTACATCTGGCTGATATTAACCACAATAGTTACATCTGGCTGATATTAACCACAATAGAGTTACATCTGGCTGATATTAACCACAATAGTTACATCTGGCTGATATTTACCACAACAGAGTTACATCTGGCTGATATTAACCACAATAGAGTTACATCTGGCTCATATTAACCGCAATAGAGTTACATCTGACTGATATTAACCACAATAGTTACATCTGGCTGATATTAACCACAATAGAGCTACATCTGGCTGATATTAACCACAATAGTTACATCTGGCTGATATTAACCACAATAGAGTGTTACCTCTGGCAGATATCAACTACAACCGAGTCACATCTGGCTGATATTAACCACAATAGAGTTATATCTGGCTGATATTAACCACAATAGAGTGTTACATGGCAGATATCAACTACAACCGAGTCACAGTCATCTGGCTGATATTAACCATAATAGTTACATCTGGCTGATATTAACCACAATAGTTACATCTGGCTGATATTAACCACAATAGAGTTACATCTGGCTGATATTAACTACAATAGTTACATCTGGCTGATATTAACCACAGTAGTTACATCTGGCTGATATTAACCACAATAGAGTTACATCTGGCTGATATTAACCACAATAGTTACATCTGGCTGATATTAACCACAATAGAGTTACATCTGGCAGATATCAACTACAACCGAGTCACATCTGGCTGATATTAACCACAATAGTTACATCTGGCTGATATTAACCACAATAGTTACATCTGGCTGATATTAACCACAATAGTTACATCTGGCTGATATTAACCACAATAGAGTTACATCTGGCTTATATTAACCACAATAGTTACATCTGGCTGATATTAACCACAATAGAGTTACATCTGGCTGATATTAACCACAATAGTTACATCTGGCTGATATTAACCACAATAGAGTTACATCTGGCTGATATTAACCACAATAGAGTTACATCTGGCTAGTATTAACCGCAATAGTTACATCAGGCTGATATTAACCACAATAGAGTTACATCTGGCTGATATTAACCACAATAGTTACATCTGGCTGATATTAACCACAATAGAGTTACATCTGGCTGATACTAACCACAATAGAGTTACATCTGGCTAGTATTAACCACAATAGTTACATCTGGCTGATATTAACCACAATAGAGTGTTACATGGCAGATATCAACTACAACCGAGTCACAGTCATCTGGCTGATATTAACCACAATTATAAGTTACATCTGGCTGATATTAACCACAATAGAGTTACATCTGGCTGATATTAACCACAATAGAGTTACATCTGGCTGATATTAACCACAATAGAGTTACATCTGGCTAGTATTAACCACAATAGTTACATCTGGCTGATATTAACCACAATAGAGTTACATCTGGCTGATATTAACCACAATAGTTACATCTGGCTGATATTAACCACAATAGAGTTACATCTGGCTGATATTAACCACAATAGTTACATCTGGCTGATATTAACACAAAAGTTACATCTGGCTGATATTAACCACAATAGTTACATCTGGCTGATATTAACCACAATAGTTACATCTGGCTGATATTAACCACAATAGTTACATCTGGCTGATATTAACCACAATAGTTACATCTGGCTGATATTAACCACAATAGTTACATCTGGCTGATATTAACCACATTTGAGTTACTTCTGGCTAGTATTAACCACAGCCGAGACTGGTCTATAAATTGTTAGTGTGGCTGAGTTGGTAGATCCGCCTACTCAACAAATTATTGGTATTCCATGTTTAAATGTTTCATTAACATGCAACACAACTTTCACAGGGAATCTTAAAGTGATTGAATACTTGATGAAATGGTTTGCTTTGTTAACATGCAAGTTGATTCATTTTAAAGCATGCAGAGTTTCAATTACAAAACACATAAAGCTAAATTTGGCTTAACAGATTCCACGAAAATAACATTTTGCAGTAATGTCCTATTTGATCAGCACACTTTCTGCAAAGCCAGACTTGAAGTTGTTTTCTTTTCACACAATGGAAGATACCAGTTTTCACGTGCATTTTGAGTGGTACAGAATCTACTTGTTTCCATTTACAATGGAAGAAATGTAGTATAGTTAATACCATCATGTGCAGCCAATACTGCCATAGTTTCCAGACACAAGGAAGGCAAATTCAATTATGACAAATAACATTCCAGTTCAGGACTTTGGTCAGTACCTCTAGAAGCGATTGATGAAGGATTTTTTGTATTAAATTAAGTCTACATATACAAAGATGGGTAATCATTATGGATGCAGGATCACACTGAGCTCAAGTTATGACTCAACTACATGACTGTCATGCAAACCATTTCAGTAAAGGTTCCATATCAGTACCTAATAATGGTTCAATGGGAGAAGTGATCACAAATTGATCTATTTTTAGACTATTTTACCTGTGGCAGCCATCTTGATTTCTCAGGACTGCAGTTTTGAAGAAGTGACTGCAGTTTTGGAGGAAAAGTGAGTGCAGTTTTGGAGAAGTGACTGCAGTTTTGAAGGAGAAGCAACGGCAGTTTTGGAGGAGAAGTGACTGCAGTTTTGGAGGAGAAGTTATATCACAAATACAAGAGGGACAGACAGAATTGAACAACATGATATGCTATTAAATCCTTGCTGATCTTTGATCATTAAGAAAACAAATCATTATTTGACCCTAAAAATCATCCAATTATTTTTGAACAACATGATATGACATT
Organism: Cyrtodaria siliqua; assembly: GCA_037043455.1. Lineage (NCBI taxonomy): Eukaryota > Metazoa > Mollusca > Bivalvia > Adapedonta > Hiatellidae > Cyrtodaria > Cyrtodaria siliqua. Next base: position 67,673 of record JAWPHD010010005.1, read on the forward strand.
AAAGCATTGCGGATTCCAGATAACTCTATATGCATTACAATGTGACCCAGAAAACCATCAAATTGCTTTCAACAACCTGATCCTTGATCATTAAGAATGCAAGCTTTATCCATTATCTGACCTGGAAAGCCATCCAATTGCTTTTGTACACCACACTATGCTAGTAAAGCCATACAGATCCTTGATCATTACAAATTAATACAAACCATTTTTGACCCAGAACTAAAACCAGATAACTCTATAGGCATTAAAAGGTGACACAGAAAGCCATCCAATAATATTGTGCCACTGGAGTAATTTGCTTCCCTAGACAATTACAGCCCTGACACAAAACTGACAATGCTCTGTCTTTGTATAGATGAATAACATGAATATTTTATCACATTTTGTCCTACAACTGATAGTTAATGGAATAGGTTAAATGTGTTAAAAACAAAAAAAATGACAAACAAATATTTCCATGGGGGAATCACACAGTTCAGGTTTCACAGTTCACAAACTGGTTTATGCCAGACACTTCTGTTCTAAATATGAGCACAGAAGAACTCATTATATTTTAATTTAGACATCACAATGGGTATTAATAACTGTTTCAATATGTGTGCCACACCTATCAATAACTGTTTCAATGTAAATGCAACATCTATCAATGACTGTTTCTGCCACACCTATCAATGACTGTTTCTGCCACACCTATCAATGACTGTTTCTGCCACACCTATCAATGACTGTTTCTGCCACACCTATCAATAACTGTTTCTGCCACACCTATCAATGACTGTTTCTGCCACACCTATCAATCACTGTTTCTGCCACACCTATCAATGACTGTTTCTGCCACACCTATCAATAACTGTTTCTGCCACACATATCAATGACTGTTTCTGCCATACCTATCAATAACTGTTTCTGCCACACCTGTCAATGACTGTTTCTGCCACACCTATCGATAACTGTTTCTGCCACACCTATCAATGACTGTTTCTGCCATACCTATCAATGACTGTTTCTGCCACACCTATCAATGACTGTTTCTGCCACACCTATCAATAACTGTTTCAGCCACACCTATCAATAACTGTTTCTGCCACACCTATCAATAACTGTTTCTGCCACACCTATCAATGACTGTTTCAATGTAAATGCTACACCTATCAAAGACTGTTTCAATATAAATGCTACACCTATCAAAGACTGTTTCAATATAAATGCCACACCTACCCATAACTGTTTCAATGTAAATGCCTCACATATCAATAACTGTTTCAATGTAAATGCCTCGATCACCTATCAATAACTGTTTCAATGTAAATGCCTCGATCACCTATCAATAACTGTTTCTGCCACACCTATCAATGACTGTTTCAATGTAAATGCTACACCTATCAAAGACTGTTTCAATATAAATGCTACACCTATCAAAGACTGTTTCAATATAAATGCCACACCTACCCATAACTGTTTCAATGTAAATGCCTCACATATCAATAACTGTTTCAATATAAATGCCTCACATATCAATAACTGTTTCAATATAAATGCCTCACATATCAATAACTGTTTCAATGTAAATGCCTCACATATCAATAACTGTTTCAATGTAAATGCCTCACATATCAATAACTGTTTCAATATAAATGCCTCACAGATCAATAACTGTTTCAATGTAAATGCCTCACCTATCAATAACTGTTTCAGCCACAGTGACCTATCAATAACTGTTTCAATGTAAATGCCTCACATATCAATAACTGTTTCAATATAAATGCCTCACATATCAATAACTGTTTCAATATAAATGCCTCACATATCAATAACTGTTTCAATGTAAATGCCTCACATATCAATAACTGTTTCAATGTAAATGCCACACCTATCAATAACTGTTTCAATATAAATGCCTCACATATCAATAACTGTTTCAATATAAATGCCTCACATATCAATAACTGTTTCAATATAAATGCCTCACATATCAATAACTGTTTCAATGTAAATGCCACACCTATCAATAACTGTTTCAATATAAATGCCTCACATATCAATAACTGTTTCAATGTAAATGCCTCACATATCAATAACTGTTTCAATATAAATGCCTCACATATCAATAACTGTTTCAATGTAAATGCCTCACATATCAATAACTGTTATCAATAACTGTTTCAATGTAAATGCCTCACATATCAATAACTGTTTCAATGTAAATGCCTCACATATCAATAACTGTTTCAATGTAAATGCCTCACATATCAATAACTGTTTCAATGTAAATGCCTCACATATCAATAACTGTTTCAATATAAATGCCTCACATATCAATAACTGTTTTAATATAAATACCACACCTATCAATAACTATTTAAGAAATAATAAATAAGTACCTGTGTTTTATCGGTGAATAAAATACAGTTAGGAGTTCGGATGCGTAGTTATTAAATCACGAGTGCGTCAGCACGAGTGATTTAATTTCTCGCATCCGAACGACTAATTGTATTTTATTCACTGATAAAATACAGGTCCGTATTTATTATTTCGATTCTAACACAACAATTACCCCATTATTTACGCTATTGTTGGGGCACTATATATTATCTCGGAGGTCAAGGTAATCAGGCTGCTATGTTTACAGGCTGTTCCATTGGGCGCCCCCGTATGCAAAGTTCTGCGTTTCGATGCACTAGTTTTCACGTGACAAACGATTAAGTCATTGCTTACGTCATATAGCTTGCGCTGTATGACGTCAAACGTTCTCACCTTGTTCAAGATGCTTATTAATGTTATATGTACATGTGCATATGATGGGTTTATTTCGGGGGGGGGGTGCACGGTTTGGGAGAATGGCAATTTTGTTGCAATTAACATTTCATTAAAATTACTGTTCAGTTTGTCTTCGTGACATGTATTTACCAAGTGACGTCATGTAACGTGGCGCTTCCAACGGATGAAATATACGCGGGGAATTAATGTAACAGCTGTGTTTAATCGTAGAATAACATACAGCTTTCTCCCTTCTTTGTGAATATGAAAGACTGCAGAGGTCGTGTTAGAATTCATTATAAATGACACACCTTTCCAAATTTAAACAATCCTTCAAAATAACTATTTCAGGATAGAAAATATTTGAGCGTTCCCTTACAGGCAATTTCAATGCCGCAAGATCTTTAAAAGTTTAAATCTTTTCATTAAAAGGCTATTTGAAGACAATTATACAACTAAATTCAATTATTTTCGAACTAGGTCACACACAAATCCTTAATGGCCATCAATTTATTTGAGCACAGAATTTGTAATGGAAAATTGAAGTGAATTTAAATTCAAGTTTGTCTGTAAGGCCATCCATAAAATGTTTATGGTCTGATGTCCCTGATCCCAGAGCTTCTCTGTAACTAATTGGGTGTGTTGGGCCTTATTCCAGAATGTATGTCACATGACTATTGGGCCTTATTCCAGAACGTAAGTCACATGACTATTGGGGCTTATTCCAGAATGTACGTCACATGACTGTTGGGCCTTATTCCAGAATGTACATCACATGACTGTATGGCCTTATTCCAGAATGTACGTCACATGACTATTGGGCCTTATTCCAGAATGTACGACACATGACTGTTGGGCCTTATTCCAGAATGTATGACACAGGACTATCTTATTTCAGAATGTACGTCACTTGACTATTGGGCTTTATTCCAGAAAGTACGATAGAAGACTATTGGGCCTTATTCTAGAATGTACGACACATGACTATTGGGCCTTATTTAAGAATGTACGTCATGTGACTATTGTCATTTGGTTAACTATAGATATGCAAGTTTTGTCAAAGACATGAGCAGGTTATAAGGCATGTTAGATAATATTAAAACGAGGCACCGCCTGTCAAAGCAGACGCTCCTGTCACACACTTTGACAAAAACACACGGGCTTACAAACAAAGCTTTAGCCAAATGTTTTTAAGTAAAAAGGGGACATAATTTTGTTAAAATAAAAGCAAGAGTTCTACATGACTCTATGATGGCCAGACAGTACACCAATACCAACCAATCAGCGGGCACAGAAAAAGTTCTAGGTTCCGGAGCTAATAGCCTATTACGCAGAATCCCTTAATTTTGATTGGTTGACAGGCAAACAGACCAAAAAAAACTCACTATAAAATTAAAATTCAACTTTTGAAGAGTACTTATGAAGGTTAAATCATACGTGTGCAATGTATTCATAATGTGTGGCATAATAAAAACAAAACAAGAAGTATATTTTACGTGTTCCTTGTGTTTCATCATGCAAGTAGGTGGGTCAGCATCATCTGACCCAAACAGCTTTTTCAAAACTTACCCAAGGTATGGTTTGTGTACGTTTTTTTGATAAAACTAAGATGGGTATTTAAAAACAAGTAAGCAAAAATATAGCTATTACATTAGGGAACTCAGGCGTCTCCTTGGCTGAATGGTTAACAACATTGTAAACATTCGCCTCTCACCGCTGCGGGTTCGAATCTCACTGGGAGCTTGACTTGTAAGTGTGGGTCGATTCTTACGGATGGCGGGAGGTGTACAGTACTGGTTCTACCCAGGAAAAGTGGATGGTCTGCCTCCACCACAAACAAATCGACCGTCATATATAACCTTTCATGACTGTGTTGAAAATGAAGTAAAACACCACACAAACAAACAAACAAACATTAGGAAACTCAGTACAGAGCTATAATGTACATCTATGGAAAATGAAATGATGTAGTATGCAAGACCTGATGCCAAATACATGTGTGAAGTTGCAATGCATAATGTGAAGTTGTTTACGAGATACCAGCTTACATACAAAACCTTAACCAAATTTGCCTAATATAAAATCGGCCACGATCACAAAGCATGAACTACGTACAGAAACTGACCCTTTGATGTGCGAAGTGTGAAGTAGTTTCCAAGACACAAGCTTACATACCAGCTGATCCAGTGGTGACAGTTGCTCAATTTTTTTTTTTTACCAGCTCTTAACACCAAACCAAATTATTTCTAAGGCTGGTCTAAGTTCACTACCCACTTTTAAAAATTAAAATTGATCAAGTGTTAAACTGTAATACCACTTAGTTCTTACTTACTCATCAAACAGTCCTGAAATTCTACTCATGCGTTCTTTAACCCTTATATATACATATATATAACAGACTGGGCCCAGTTGTTCAAAGATTGGTTAACTTAACCGAGCATGAAGTAATAATTTCAAATCTCTCTGAATTTCCGATAAATGAATATATCTACCAGAAATTGAGCATTATGTCGAGAAGAAATGCGAATTAAAAACTTCTAGTAGTACAAAACATGCTATTTTCACTGAAAACTGCAACACCCTAAAACTTCTTGCACATACGTAGTTGGATAAATGGCTCTGGTACAAAACATTTATAGCATATTTTTCTCCAATGCGATTTATACTGCACTCTCGGGCCTGCGTCCCTCGAGAAGCAGTATAAATCCCAATATACTCGAAAAGTATGCTATAAATATTACATATACTGCAAACTTAATTCCACATAATATTCCAAAGAAATCCTAAGATGTTTTTGTAAAAAAAAGTTACAGTTAGAGAAAGGACACAACTGTGATGTTGTAGACATTTTAATCACAGTACACTTTGTAACAAGAAATTCACAAATGTTGAAATTCCTCTTTGAAAAATTGAGCCATTTCAGTATTGTATTTAGCTAAAGAGTTTGCAAAATATTGCATCCTAAGTTTGCTCACATGCTTGAGCCAAACGAGTATTAATTCTGTCGATAATGAAACTTTGAAGGAATACTATTTGCTGTGTTATGTGTTGTTTTAGTCTTTTTTCCGAAAGGAAATGTCTTACGTAGCCATGCATATACCATTCGATTACCAGCAGCATATTGTACATACAATATATAGCGGAAATTCCCGAGTTGCGTTTCTTTTTCGCTTCAGTATATATTTTGAATGGATATGAGCATATAAAGTATAAAGGGGCATGGCGATCGTGAGTTAATTTCAAGCATCAAAGTGTGTGTAGTTCTAAGGTTTATATTCCCTCTGCCTTTTAACCAATAGGACGTCCTAAAGGTATAGGTACAATAGAGTCTGGACTGTATTTTGCATAAAAATTAGCACCTGATTTATTAATCCTGTATCAATCTGACATTAAAACTGCTTGCATATATAATTAAACAAAAATCTCAGATTTCAAAATTCTTCTTTATTCTACCAAATTGTTGAAATATATTATTGACGCAATATAATCAATAGTTAGTAATATGTAAAAACAATTTGCTTTTCACTATTCGAACAATATTAAAGATTGCAAATATGCAAATTATGTAGAAAACTAAAGGGACGCCGCAAGTTTTAAAAAAATCAAGATTGCCATGTATCTCTTTAAATTAACCCTGTTGCTTATGCCCCAGTCACACCAACCACGAATGCCTGTACGAATCCACTACGGATGGATTCGTAGTGAATCCGTAGTGTATCATGGGTTATTCGTGGTTATTCGTAGTAGTTTGTATCCGTGGACCCACCCCGAGAGTTTTGGACATGTCCAAAACTCTCGGGGTCAGCACCACGATTTTTCCATCCGTAGAGCATCCTTAGTGGGTTCGCAGCGATTTGTAGTGATTCGTAGTGATTCGTAGAACATTCCCGGCATACCGGGAATGACCCCGGCATACCGGGAATGACCACGGCTTACTACGGCCTACCATGACCTACTACGACCTACTACAACGATACTAGGGTTTCAGTAAGGTTATCTCACGGTTGGAGCATGGTTTATTACGATCTGTACACAAACTTGTACGGCCTATTACGATCTAGTACGGTTTCATCGCGAATAAGGCTGAAATGCAGGCCTTTTTATTGCGCGATTGCGGACCCATGACACGCTCGTGACACTCCATACTAGTCCGTACTAGTTCGTTCTAGTTCGTAGTTGTCGGTAGTAGTCCGTACTCAAACCGTAGTGAAACCGTATGTCAACCGCAGTGTTTCCTGTGCCAACCTTGCTGCTCCTTACTGTTACCTTACTCAACCGTACTCAAACCGTAATGTATTCGTAGTAGTTCGTAGTATTTTTTGAGAAATGCCCATCCGGGGGGCATCCGTGTGGGGTACAACCGTAGTGAGTTCGGGGAGACATACGTGGTTGGTGTGACTGGGCCATTAAATAACATATATAACCGTGTGAACTGAATTTCCTTGTAAATAAGAGTAATTTTTAGGCTAAATAAAACAGAAAATATCATTATTTGTAAATTCTGAGTTGGGGGGCCCTAGACCTCCACCAAATGCCTGATGTACCCCTTTAATGTTATCAAATATATATGCGTGTGTTCAATGTAATTACCAAACTCAGGTGACAGAATAAAATATGACATTCCTTCTCTATCTTTGAAGGTAATCCTTTCAAAGTCAAAAAGAGAGGTTGTTTATAAAACGGCACAATATATATTAATATAATGATCAAGTGTGTATTAAATATCAATGACGGAGCGTACTTCCCCTTAATACGTATAATTGTACTGACGTTCCATTACCACAAATATTTGTAAATCACATCGATACATGAAAGCTATCTAAAAATAATTATGCAAATATTGTCCACGCAGATTAAATTTAATAAGACACAGGTCTTAGCGTCATACAGGAAAAGTGAAAATATTTGACTAAGGTAATCCCTTCAAATCCTTTGAGAAATGGTACTATTAAAGCTATTATCTAATGAAACCTTGCCCAAAATATAAACATAATCACATTCTTTTGAGGACTTCGATCCGGTTTAAATAAATTGGAGCAATTTTTGAAGTTAATTTATACTAGAACTTCCACTGAAGGTAATAAATACCCCCGCTTTTTTGACATAGCCGATGAGGATCGGCAAAATCAAGAATAATAAATGTCTAAAATATTTTTTAATTTGGAATGTGAAGTTCTTTTTAGGAATCCAAGTAAGGCCAAAAAAAAAAATAGGTGTGTTTCCTATTGCATGCTCTAAAAAAAATAGGGTTAGGTCAGTAGGCATTTTATTTTTTTTTGGAGCAAGATATTGTGAGATTCTACATGTATTTATCTCATAAACCCATTACAAGTTGATATACAACTGAAAGTTTCTATGTGATGTCAGTTTACCTCGATATATTGTGATAAATCATTGCTCAGAACAAATTTAATTTTTATTTTTTTTTATATATATATATTTTTTCAAAAAAAGTTTTAGGGTCAGCCCCTTAAAAATAGGGTTGGTCGGGCCACCGGAAACACAGGTAATTTTTTTTGTTTAATAAATAAAAAAATGTGTTACATGACGTGATGGGACAAAAATGAGTTACGCAAGGGGACGTTACGGACAGCGTGATTCCTATATAGTTCCCACTTCACTTTGTGAAAGCGGGGGTATAAAAATAGACTGACTTTATACACAACTATATAGCCAAGACAAGCGGCTGAATAATCACTTATAAATAAAATGGAATCTAGAGCAGAAATGCAATTTTTAAAATACCTTATCAGGCCACTATTTTTGATAATTTGTTTTACAAACCCTCCTACGACAAAAATAAATCAGGAATTTTATTTTTCCATAGGAAATTTTAATTTATTGTGTTTTTTTACCTAATCCCAGATTTTAATAGAACATTTCACTCTCTTTTCCTTTACAGAGAAATAAAAAATAACTTTTCTGAATTTTATTTTTATTTTTTCCCCTCCTCCTACAACAATTTTCTGTCTTGATGGTTCGTAATACAAATAATAAAACAATAATGTCCTCCACGCTATAATTTAGATTATTTAGAGACATTCCCAGTAAGATGGAAATGATAGATCCTATAACATGGAATCCCCTGGGATCATCTAGTAAATGGGAGAGACATGCTCAATTTGGTTTAAACATATTTTATTTCCAATAATTCCACAAACACTGCAATTAAATGTACATTATGCAACATAGGAAAAAGGATTGGAATGAAAGCATTGGATAATATCCGCAATTGGTCTGAATGGCATTACGTGGTCCCACCTTAATTCCATTAAGCGATGGGAAAGCTTGTATAGCAGGGAACAGAATATTTCGACAATAAACACGTTTAAAAACATTTTTTACTGACAAATGCAATAACCTGTTTAAAATTACTTATTAAATGTTTTAATTTAAAATATGCAAACTGTTTAAGCCTAAATTAAGCTTTATTTCATATCCCAGCCAACCCCATTTTCGCTTCTTGGAGAAGGAGTAAATGGATGGGGAATGAAAGTTAATACTCAGACGTAATGGTTTTTTTCATGTAGGTACAAACATGGTAGGTAAACTTTCCTTTTGAAAACAAACATTGGGGAACACTTAATTTCATTGTTCAAGTTGCACGTGCTGAACATGCAACAAACAGCATGAGTCGTTTATACCTACATCATGTGACCATTCCAGAGTTAGTCCTCACTTATAGGGTTTCTTTCCTAAATTTGCTCAAGTTACCGATAACAATGACCGTGGGCAGCGTCGTGAACAACCTTGTTTATTATTGAAGGCAAGCTGATTACCATTGGACCACTTTGCTAAGCAATTTTATGACAATTATTCGTACATAATAATCACTTCCAGAAGGGGAGAGTATGATAAAATGAAATTTAGGATATCCTTTCTCCTACTAATCAGATTTCTAGTTTGTTTCAAATGTCAAAGAAAAGAGCCAGAATTTATATTAGAAAGAAATCATTAAATTGGCATACAGTCGTGGAATCTTGGAATAAACTCCCAGACACAGTGATTGAGGCGGCCACCCCTGGCACAAACTCCCAGACACAGTGACTGAGGCACCCAACCCTGGAACAAATTCCCAGAAGCAGTGACTGAGGCACCCACCCTTGGAACAAACTCACAGATTCAGAGACTGAGGCACACACCATTGGAACAAACTCTCAGACTCAGTGACTGAGGCACCCACCCTTAGAACAAACTCCCAGACACAGTGACTGAGGCACCCACCCTTGGAACAAACTCCCAGACACAGTGACTGTAAGGCACCCACCCTTGGAACAAACTCCAAAACATAGGGATTGAGGCACTCACCCATGGAACAAACTCCCATAAATAGTGACTGAGGCACCCACCCTTGGAACAAACTCCCAGACACAGTGACTGAGGCACCCACCCCTAGAAACAAACTCCCAGATGCAGTGACTGAGGCACACACCCTTGGAACAAACTCACTGACTGAGGCACCCACCCTTGGAACAAACTCACAGACTCAGTGACTGAGGCACCCACCATTGGAACAAACTCTCAGACACAGTGACTGAGGCACCCACCCCTAGAAACAAACTCCCAGATGAGACACCCACCCCTGGAACAAACTCCCAGACACAGTGACTGAGGCACCCACCCTTGGAATAAACTCCCAGACACAGTGACTGAGACACCCACCCTTGGAATAAACTCCCAGACACAGTGATTGAGGTACCCATTGGAATAAACTCACAGTCTCAGTGACTGAGGCATCCACCCTCACAACAATCTCCAACACACAGTGACTGAGACACCCTGACCCTTGGAACAAACTCCCAGACACAGTGATTGAGGCACCCACCCCTGGAACAAACTCCCAGACACAGTGACTGAGGCACCCACCATAGGAACAAACTCCCAGACATAGTGATTGAGGTACCCATTGGAATAAACTCCCAGTCTCAGTGACTGAGGCACCCACCCTTGGAACAAACTCCCAGACACAGTGACTGAGGCACCCACCCTTGAAACAAACTCCCAGACACGGTGATTGAGGCAACCACCCTTGGAACAAACTCCCAGACATGGTGATTGAGGATTGAGGCAACCACCCTTGGAAAAAATTCCCAGACACGGTGATTGAGGCAACCACCCTTGGAACAAACTCCCAGACACGGTGATTGAGGATTCAGGCAACCACCCTTAGAACAAACTCCCAGACACGGTGATTGAGGATTGAGGCAACCACCCTTGGAACAAACTCCCAGACACGGTGATTGAGGCACCCACCCTTGGAACAAACTCCCAGACACGGTGATTGAGGCAACCACCCTTGAAACAAACTCCCAGAAATGGTGATTGAGGATTAAGGCAACCACCCTTGGAACAAACTCCCAGACACGGTGATTGAGGCACCCACTCTTGGAAAAACTCCCAGACACGGTGATTGAGGCATCAACCCTTGGAACAAACTCCCAGACATGGTGATTGAGGCAACCACCCTTGGAACAAACTCCCAGACATGGTGACTGAGGATTGAGGCAACCACCCTTGGAACAAACTCCCAGACATGGTGATTGAGGCACCCACCCTTGGAACAAACTCCCAGACACGGTGATTGAGGCATCAACCCTTGGAACAAACTCCCAGACACAGTGATTGAGGCATCCACCATTGGAACAAACTCTCAGACACAGTGACTGAGGCACCCACCCCTAGAAACAAACTCCCAGATGCAATGACTGAGACACCCACCCTTGGAACAAACTCACAGACATAGTGACTGAGACACCCAACCTTGGAACAAACTCCCAGACACAGTGACTGAGGCACCCACCCTTGGAACAAACTCCCAGACATAGTGACTGAGGCATCCACCCTTGGAAAAAACTCCCAGACACAGTGACTGAGGCACCCACCCCTGGAACAAACTCCCAGACATAGTGACTGTGACACCCACCCTTGGAACAAACTCCCAGACACGGTGAGACACCCACCCTTGGAACAAACTCCCAGACACGGTGATTGAGGCACCCACCCCTGGAACAAACTCCCAGACACAGTGACTGAGACACCCACCCTTGGAATAAACTCCCAGACACAGTGATTGAGGTACCCATTGGAATAAACTCCCAGTCTCAGTTACTGAGGCATCCACCCTCGGAACAAACTCCAAGACACAGTGACTGAGACACCCTGACCCTTGGAACAAACTCCCAGACACAGTGATTGAGGCACCCACCCCTGGAACAAACTCCCAGACACAGTGACTGAGGCACCCACCATAGGAACAAACTCCCAGACATAGTGATTGAGGTACCCATTGGAATAAACTCCCAGTCTCAGTGACTGAGGCACCCACCATTGGAACAAATTCCCAGACACAGTGACTGAGGCACCCACCCTTGGAACAAACTCCCAGACACGGTGATTGAGGCAACCACCCTTGGAACAAACTCCCAGACATGGTGACTGAGGATTGAGGCAACCACCCTTGGAACAAACTCCCAGACACGGTGATCAAGGCAACCACCCTTGGAACAAACTCCCAGACATGGTGATTGAGGATTGAGGCAACCACCCTTGGAAAAAATTCCCAGACACGGTGATTGAGGCAACCACCCTTGGAACAAACTCCCAGACACGGTGATTGAGGATTGAGGCACCCACCCTTGGAACAAACTCCCAGACACGGTGAGGCAACCACCCTTGGAACAAACTCCCAGACACGGTGATTGAGGCAACCACCCTTGGAACAAACTCCCAGACATGGTAATTGAGGCAACCACCCTTGGAAAAACTCACAGACACGGTGAGGCAACCACCCTTGGAACAAACTCCCAGACACGGTGATTGAGGCACCCACCCTTGGAACAAACTCCCAGACATGGTAATTGAGGCAACCACCCTTGGAAAAACTCACAGACACGGTGAGGCAACCACCCTTGGAACAAACTCCCAGACACGGTGATTGAGGCACCCACCCTTGGAACAAACTCCCAGACATGGTAATTGAGGCACCCACCCTTGGAACAAACTCCCAGACACGGTAATTGAGGCATCCACCACGAATTCCTATAAAACAGGCTAAACAAACATTGCATGGGCACAACATCCTTATAAGTTCAAACCAAAAAATTGATAAGGAACTGGAAGTCATTTAACAAAAAATAACCAGACTGCATGGGAAAACAAAATATCAAAAAGGGCCTAAGAAACCAATTTCAACTTCCACTACAGTACGAACAGTTTGAAAAGAGGATGGGCTACCTTGGTAATGTCTTCAAAAATTCCTGACAAGCAATTGACCAAAATTCAGACTATACATGTATACCATTTTGATCATCCCCTTTCAATACTGATTGAGATATCAGTAACATTATAGCAATGAACTGAATAAATAGCCATGAAATAAAAGATTGAACAAATTATAAAGACCCATGAAAAGCCATTTAATTATATATATATATATTTTTTTAGCCTTGATTATGAACATGATATCATGTTGGCATTGCAAATGATTATTAAAATAAAAATTATACAAAAGTGTCAAAATATCTACATTAATAGTAGTAAAAAAAAACACACACAAAGAAAAACAAAAAAACTTTTCATCACACCCCCCATTGCTTATCTAGTTTTATGTTATTCAGGAAACACCTTTTTTAACCCTTAAACTACATATATATAATGGACTGTTCTTTCTTTGAATTAATACCATTCCATTCATGTGACTAAGGGGTGTTTTGAGTGATCGTTACTCGCAGGCTGATCTGGGTTTACAATGGACGCAAAGGGTAATTATAGTCGTGCTTAGCGGGTTAAGGAGCCATCTCGGAATAACTTACTTGGAATCATAGGGGGCCCTGGCAGGCGCAATTCCTGCGGCAATGACGATTCACCTTCGCTTTTGCTACGAGCCAGCATTGATGCTTTTTTTTCTTTCTTCGGTTTCCATGAAGATACCCTCCGTAAATCCTCCATTTTTGTTCTAGTTTTCCGTGACAACATTTTTTCACTTTGCTTCCATCAGTTGAATGAATAAAAATATTTGGGTTACTAAATTTACCCCATTTTTAATCCCAACACCATATTTATAACAGCACCATCTCCCATGTTTCCTTTAATTTATATCCTTATTTATAAATATTAAAGTCAGCCGGCCATTTTTAAAAATTCCACTCATCCTTAGAAGTCGCACTATTTAAATTATGATAAATTCAAAATTGATCTATATCTATAAATATCTGTAACAAATCTCGTTTTACAGTGATAAAAAGTCCTTCAGTGGTTTTCTTTACCTTTACAATTCTCATCAGATAACACTTCCCCACCTACACTCGTATCTAATATTGAAAGCTTTTGAAAAGCCAAGTATTTACTTACGACCAATATTCCATCGATTCAATGTTAATATCAATTCAAGGTTCGACATGTATTTTCAATATTTCACATTACCCTTTTCTCTACTACCTGTATTAAACAGTCGCAGGCTGTGAACCACATCAGATACAGATGTCTTCCAGCTAAATAATTTTGATCAATCTTGTCCAATTAAGCCACCGTGGAATATCCTACGTCTATGAGGCTACAACACAATTAACGGACGCTTGCATCCCCCATCCTTATATATGACAAATTCCAATACTTAATTCTCTTCCATTTATTTTTTCCCCACTCAATTTTCATGGCATACTGTTTATTTAAAGTCAATTCCTCAAGAGAATTTAAACCATTTACTAAATTACAAAAAAATCACAAACATTTAAAAATCCAATTGCACGATATCCGAATAAATTCATATCACAATCAAAACACCAATTCAATAGAATGGAATGGCACAATCACAAAATAGGGTATGATCGAGGGTATACTAATGTAAATAGAAAATCCACTTTGCAGTTCTTTCTGTGCCAATCTAAACAGAAGACATTTAAGTAAATGTCACACCAAATCAAAATGGAAGTACAGTATTCTCGGTCACTGATCAAACATGGTGGATTACTCTAATCCATTTAAACATTTCTTCTTTACTTTTTTTTTAAAAGTTTTTCACACCTATGACCAATTATCTAATCCCATCAACATTTTTTAAACAACTGTTAATGTTCAGACTGGTCACTAATAATTAATTCTGACACCATTAAAAGCTTCTGGTTGACAGTGATTTTTCACTCACAACATGCATGCTGCTGGAAGTCAACTTAATTACGCCTGCTTGCATGAGTATTCAGAAAGTCTCAAGCACAAAACATAAAAGTTACTAATAGTTTTTACTATGTTTGATCCATTCAATAAAGCTTCCGGTCTACAGTGATCAGAGCTCACGCAGGAAGCTGGTGACACAGTTAACTACATCGATGTCCGCATGAATGGAACTCTGGAACTGCTGCAGACTTGGATTGCAGATTTTATTCCAATACGTAGATAACAACAAAAGTCTTGCACAATGCATGTTCAGAATTTAATGCAGGAAGCAATTTTATAGGCTGATACAACGACAAAGCATCGACAAATCCCATTGAAAGAGGAAAGTCAATAGTAAAGGGTTTATTATTAAGAATTTTTATGCCTGCAAAGTGTGTCTATTTCTACGGTTTATAGTCCCATCATTATTGTACATGCATGGATAATGGTTCGTACATGCATGGATAATGGTTCGTACATGCTGGTGCATTTGAATGTATTTGGGGACCACGCCGTTAAGATTTATCTAAGGTTTATAGTCCCATCATTATCGTACATGCATGGATAATGGTTTGTACATGCATGGATATTGGTTTGTACATGCATGGATAATGGTTTGTACATGCATGGATAATGGTTTGTACGTGCTGGTGCATTTGTATGTATGTGGGGACCACGGTTTTAAGTTTCATCTGAAAAACTAGTCATGTGGGATTTAGATAACTGATCCCAAATCTGTGCTGGGATCCATCTCAGGGTTGTGCCTTCAGGCTACCAATTACACTACATATATGCCACCCAGTTTGTCCTGTGGATAAATTATACACCATATTTATTTTTTTACAATGTTATTTTTCTTTAAAGCTGTATGTACTATTTAAATATTTCGGAAATAGAATTTGGCAATTTATATTTTTTCTATATTATTTTACTGAATGTTATGTTAATTAAATTAATAACAATAAACAATATGTCAACATATTTTGTTTTGAACTATCTGAGAAAATAAATTAAAGTTTGATTTGTAAATGTGAAATTTGTGTAGAAAAACATTCAAGCTTAATGCCAAAAGTTTTATTTTAAGAATCATGGTCGCTGTGTGTATTGGACACGATCTTGTCATGTATGAACGTGCTCTTGTCATTTTAGGTTTTAACAAGCTCATGCACTTGTTGATAGGTCATACAAATTGAGCCACCTAAGTTAAAGCTGCTTTTATCTGAAAACTTTAATTTAGATCCCTTTAACTACCTGAACTTGTGCATCATGCTCATAAATGTTTGACACCCTCCCTGCATGCCAGTGCATGCATGTTTGACATCCTGCATGCCAGTACATGAATATTTGACATCCTCCTGCATGCCAGTACATGGATGTCTGCATGCCAGTACATGCATGTTTGACATCCTGAATGCCAGTACATGAATGTTTGACATCCAGCATGCCAGTACATGAATGTTTGACATCCTGCATGCCAGTACTTGAATGTTTGACAGTCTGCATGCCAGTGCATGAAAGTTTGACAGTCTGCATGCCAGTGCATGAATGTTTGACAGTCTGCATGCCAGTGCATGCATGTTTGACATCATGCATGCCAGTGCATGAATGTTTGACATCATGCATACCAGTGCATGCATGTTTTACATCCTGCATGCCAGTGCATGAATGTTTGACAGTCTGCATGCCAGTGCATGAATGTTTGACAGTCTGCATGCCAGTGCATGCATGTTTGATATAATGCATGCCAGTGCATGAATGTTTGATATCCTGTATACCAATGCATGACTGTTTGACATCCTGCATGCCAGTGCATGAATGTTTGACAGTCTGCATGCCAGTGCATGAATGTTTGACAGTCTGCATGCCAGTGCATGCATGTTTGATATCATGCATGCCAGTGTATGAATGTTTGACAGTCTGCATGCTAGTGCATGAATGTTTGACATCCTGCATGCCAGTGCATGCATGTTTGACAGTCTGCATGCCAGTACATGCATGTTTGACATCCTGCATGCCAGTGCATGACTATTTGACACCCTGCATATCAATGCATGACTGTTTGACACCCTGCATGCCAGTTTGACATCATGCATGCCAGTACATGAAATGTTTGACATCCTGCATGTCAGTGCATGCATGTTTGAAATCCTGCATGCCAGTGCATGCATGTTTGACATCATGCATGCCAGTACTATATAACTCTATGTAAACAAAGATAGCCACTGGCAGCCATGTTTAATGCCAAATCAAAATGATTGTCAACAATGACCAACAGCATGTCATGCTGATCATTTTAGAAAAAGTCCCATATCAATATCACTTATAGTTTTGAAGAAGTAGTCCCTACACATTTGTTTTTTAAAAATCTATTTGTATCCATGTGTTTCATGACGAATCAAAATGATTTTCGACAAGGACCAACATTATGTCATGCAGATAATTTTAGAAAATGTTCCATGTCAATATCACTTTTAGTTTTCAAGAAGTAGTCGCTACAAACTTGTTTTTTTTTTTTAAATATATGTTTAGTTGTGGTGGCCATCTTGGATTTCCAGCCAACCTGAAATTTTGCTAGGATCAACTAGATATCAAGAGCAACATTCCTGTGAAGTTTCATGAAAATCCGTCAAGTAGTTTCACAGGAGTAGTCCCTACATGTTTTTACTATATAACTATATGTAAACAAAGATGGCCGCTGGCAGCCATGTTTTAAGTCGAAATGATTTTCGACAAGGACCAACATCATGTCATGCTGAATATTTTAGAAAAAGTCCCATATCAATATCACTTATAGTTTTCAAGAAGTAGTTGCTACAAACCTGTTTTTTAAAAATCTATTTTTTAGCTTTGGCGGCCATTTGAATTTCACATCAATATGAATTTTTGCTAGGATCAACTGTAACTTACTAGACATCATGGGCAAATTTTTGTAAAGTTTCATGAAAATTCATCCTGTAGTTTCAGAGAATTAGTCGCTACACAAAAAAAGTTTACGGACAAACGGACAGACAGGCGGTCGACGGAAACCGCACCAAAGATCAGCAGAGCTAAAAAACTAAGGTGACGTTGTGAGTTTTAAAAAAATAAAGTTTGCCGTGTGTCCCTTTAATTCATGAACCTATTTTCCATCCCGGGGTCGGTAAGACGTGCACCTTGTGACATTATTCTTCCCTTTTCCCTTTCAAATACATTGTAAATATTTGGGTTAATCAGAAAGGCGTAAAAACCCATTTATAATCATTATCATGCAATCTCGACAGTTCTACAGTTCAAGAACAAATGCACGGTTTGCTTCCAAAGCAAGCAATTACTTTTACTTTGTTTATAATTCAATTACAGGTAACGTCAGGTACTTACAAGTTATAGGCAACATCTTATTGTAACTTTCACCACAAAGAATGAAAAACAGTAATTTGTAACAAACAATTTAGATAAGTCAAGCTTTCGGCTGACTAGTTGAAAACATAATTATATTAACATAGAGATTCTGCTGAAAGCAAACAAATTACTGCTGTAACCCGAAACTTAAATAGTTTATTCTTTTTCCGCTATTATGTATCTACCAAAACAGGAAAAAAGGAATAACTATGTTACAGGGTTGCCAGCACCTGGGTTAATTAAAATCCCCTGATTTTTCCCTGATCAAATGTAATTTTTCACTGACCAATATAACACAATTTTATTGGCCTCCTCACTCCTCCACAATATTACTTTAATTCGAAATGAAAGATATGTAACATCAATTATTATGTATATCAAGAGTGCGGCCTAACTGGGCATTATATGCCTGTTTCCTAAAGTTTTTGTGTTAAGAGCATTTTGTAGGTGTTAGGTCAATGTAACCCTTACCTTTGACCTTCTAACAGAAAAATAACTGATAGAGGATGTTGTTTATTCGGGCGGAAAAAAAGCATAAACATCGATGACACAACGTAAATAAAATTACGAGTTATCTTCCAATGAATGAAGATGTTTTCTCAGAGTTAATTGTTCCTTAAATATTGTTTGATTTAATTAATTGACCAATTTAAGTGTTGCAAAGTAAAAAAACA
This sequence comes from Cyrtodaria siliqua, assembly GCA_037043455.1. Lineage (NCBI taxonomy): Eukaryota > Metazoa > Mollusca > Bivalvia > Adapedonta > Hiatellidae > Cyrtodaria > Cyrtodaria siliqua. The sequence goes on from JAWPHD010010005.1 coordinate 86,635, forward strand.
AAAACATAAACAAAACAAAACATACACGCATGTGTGCAAACACAAAATTTGACAATTTATTTGAAACTGTACAATTACAATAATTTTGAGTAATTGAAGAAAAAAATAAAAGTAAATGTAAACAAATGAAGGGTAAAAATATTGACAAGAAAAAAAGAATTGGGGTAAAAAAAACAAGAGGGCCTAAATTGGGGTAAAAAACAAGAGGGCCAAAATGGCCCTAAATCAATCACCTGAGGATCTTTGCAATGATGAAAAAATTGTCCTCCTCGCAAATGCTGATTGAAGATATGTTTAAGTCTTTCCTTATGTAAGTCTATGTAAAAACATGCAAAATCTCTACACACAAACTGTGGACCCAGGGGTTGCAGCCATCTTTGACCCCAGGGACTTCAAATGAGCAAACTTGATAGACCAGGGATTAGCAATCATTAATAATAATAAAGAACAAAAGAACAAGAAAACAAGGGTACCTGTGGATGCTCTACAAGCTAAAATGGCTCTTATATCAAGGGGTTCCATCATTAAATTCCTTTCAATATCTTTTTACAAGTGCAAAACACAACAAAACCCTCAATCAAAATTTAAACCCAAACTCCATGCTAACAATTTAAAAGAAGATTTTTTAAGTATTTCCCTATACAAGTCTATGTAAAACATTTGACCTATACAAGTCTATGTTAAATATTTGACCCCTGGGGGAGGGGCAAAATCTCAATATACAAACTTTGGACCTAGGGCCAGGGGCACAGCCATTTTTGACTCCGGGGACTTCATTTGAACAAACTTGCTAGCTTGTTAGTCTAGGCGTTGGCGATCATTTTAAAAGAAAACTGTCGAAATCGGTCTTGGGAAGAAGATTTTTTAAGGTTTCGACCATATATGGTAATGACAGCCATCTTGGATGTCACGCTGACCTAATTTTAACAAATCTAAAATGCATTCATCTAAGGATCATCCCTGTGAAGTTTGGTCAAAATTGGCCAAGCAGTTTCTGAGTAGAAATTATTTGAAGCAAAAGTTAACGACGATGACGGACGACAACGGACGACGGACGAAGAGTGATCCCAATAGGCCGAAGGCTCAAGGTGATCTAAAAATACATAAAAAAAAGAAGAGTAAAAAACCCAAATAGTCTAGAGCTCTGCCTGATATATCTTGTATTTCAAAACGATTCTTGGAATTTTGTGTACGAAATAAGCTAATGAGCTTTTGTATGTTTGTTTGCATTATAATCTCAAACTGATAAATGTTGCATGTTTGTTACTAATATTAGACATTTCTGGGAGAAGAAATTCAAAGATTCAAGAGATATTAGAGACAATTTAAAGTTTATATTAATGAAACAACATCCTATGCTAAAATGAGTATGTCGAATTAAGGAAACTGTTGCACTTAAGAGCTGCAGACCTCTGCCCCGTGTGGGTTCAGGCTATCTCTTCCCCGTGTGGGTTTGGGCTATCTCTGCCCAGTGTGGGTACTGACTACCTCTGCCCCGTGTGGGTTTGGGCTCACTTTGCCCCATGTGGGTTGGGGCTACCTCTGCCCTATTGGGTTCGGGCTACCTCTGCCCCGTTGTGGGTTCAGGTTACCTCTGCCCCGTGTGGGTTTTGGCTACCTCTGCCCTGTGTGGGTTCGGGCTACCTCTGCCTCGTGTGGGTTCTGGCTACCTCTGCCCCGTGTGGGTTCGGGCTACCTCTGCCCCGTGTGGGTTCTGGCTACCTCTGCCCCATGTGAGTTTGGGCTACCTCTGCCCAGTGTGGGTTCGGGCTACCTCTGCCCCGTGTGGGTTCGGGCTACCTCTGCCACGTGTGGGTTTTGGCTAACACTGCCCCATGTGGGTTCAGGCTACCTCTGCCCCGTGTGGGTTCAGGCTCTCTCTGCCGTATGTGGGTTCGGGCTCCGTGGGTTTTGGGCTACCTCTGCCCCATGTGGGTTCAGGCTACCTCTGTCCCGTGTGGTTCGGGCTACCAGTCTGCCCCATGTGGGTTCGGGCTACCTCTGCCATGTGTGGGTTCAGGCTACCTCTACCCCGTGGGTTTTGGGCTACCTCTGCCCCATGTGAGTTCAGGCTACCTCTGTCCCGTGTGGTTTCGGGCCAGATCAGCCCCATGTGGGTTCGGGCTACCTCTGCCATCTGTGGGTTCGGGCTACCTCTACCCAGTGGGTTTTGGGCTACCTCTGCCCCTTGTGGGTTCAGGCTACCTCTGTCCCGTGTGGGTCGGGCTACCTCTGCCCCGTGTAGGTAAGGGCTACCTCTGCCCCGTGTGGGTAAGGGTTGTCTGATGGAAAACGTCATCATTCACCCTCAAGGTAGTTGTCTCAATATGAATGTACTTGGAAAACTTCATCTCATCTCCCCTTGAGGTATTTATTCCAATGAATGTACACCTGTTAACCCTTAACTCACAAAATATATATATGAGGGCTGTTCGGAAAATTTTGAGACAAATGCTATTCAATTTGAACGGCATGTCCAATTTAATTGAAATTCAGTATAGTAATAGTTTCCCCTATATCTAATTAACTCGCAAAGTCTGAACAACTTTGGTTCTAACAAAGCAAAGTTAGGGTTACTATAGTTACCTATACGACGCATACCAGCCATTATCTGGTACACATATACCACAATCAACGCTTTAGTTTTCCTAATTTCCATCATATTTTTTGCTATAACTATGACAATCAGTGACCGACGTCACGCCAGAGAAAGTTTCGATGTCATCCAAGTGACGGTTTCACGCGCATCGCAAAATCTGAAGCAAGGTACTTCACTAGGGAATGAAAAAAATGGCATCAGAATTTAAAAACAAGAGGCCCAAGAGGGCCTGTGGACGCTCTACTGGCTAACATGGCTCTTATAACATCAATGAAGCGAGTGACTGCCATTTACGGTTTTTTGGAAGTTTCGGGCAAAAAACAGCTTTTGAACTAAATCAAGGGCCATAACTAAAGAATCTGTTAAAGTTTGGTAAAGATCAGATGAAAATGAAGGCCCTTACCGTATTAACGAGGCAAAATATAGCATTTTTAACTAAATCAAGAGCCATAACTCCTCTGTTACTAGTCCGACTGGTCCAACATAGAGCTAAAAAGATAAATATTAATTTAAAAAAATTAAAATAAAAAATTAAAAAAAAAAAATTAAAAAAAAAAAAAAAAAAAAAAAAAATTAATTTAAAAAAATAATTAAAAAAATAAAAGTTTGGTAACGATCGGATGAACAATTAAGGCCCTCTCTTCTGAAAGAGGCAAAATATAGCGTTTTGAACTAAATCAACTGCCATAACTAAGCTGTTACTGGTCCGATATGTTTGGTTTTCGAACTTGTCCGAGCTTTCATTGATATTATCAATCTGATAAAGTTTGGTAAAGATCAGATGAACAATGAAGCCCCTATCGTCTTAACGAGGCAAAATATAGCATTTTTAACTAAATCAAGGGCCACAACTCCGCTGTTACTAATCCGATATGATTGGTTTTCAAACTCATCCGAGCTTTCAATGACATTAACAATCTGATAAAGTTTGATAAAGATCGGATGAACAATGAAGCCCCTATCGTCTTAACGAGGCAAAATATAGCATTTTTAACTAAATCAAGAGCCATAACTCCTCTGTTACTGGTCCGACTGGTCCAACATAGAGCTAAAAAGATAAATATTAATTTAAAAAAATTAAAAAAAAAAAATTAAAAAAAAAAAAAAAAAAAATAAAAAAAAAAAAAAAAATATTAATTTAAAAAAATAATTAAAAAAATAAAAGTTTGGTAACGATCGGATGAACAATTAAGGCCCTCTCTTCTGAAAGAGGCAAAATATAGCGTTTTGAACTAAATCAACTGCCATAACTAAGCTGTTACTGGTCCGATATGTTTGGTTTTCGAACTTGTCCGAGCTTTCATTGATATTATCAATCTGATAAAGTTTGGTAAAGATCAGATGAACAATGAAGCCCCTATCGTCTTAACGAGGCAAAATATAGCATTTTTAACTAAATCAAGGGCCACAACTCCGCTGTTACTAATCCGATATGGTTGGTTTTCAAACTCATCCGAGCTTTCAATGACATTAACAATCTGATAAAGTTTGATAAAGATCGGATGAACAATGAAGCCCCTATCGTCTTAACGAGGCAAAATATAGCATTTTTAACTAAATCAAAGGCCATAACTCTGCTCTTACTATTCCGATATGGCTGGTTTTCGAACTTGTCCGAGCTTTCATTGATATTAACAATCTGATTAAGTTTGGTAAAGATTGGATGAACAATGAAGCCCCTAGCATCTTAACGAGGCAAAATATAGCATTTTTAACTAAATCAAGGGCCATAACTCCGCTGTTACTAGTCCGATATGGCTGGTTTCAAATTTGTCCGAGCTTTCATTGATATTAACAATGTGGTAAAGTTTTGTAAAGATAGGTTGAAAAATGAAGGCCCTATCGTCTTAACGAGGTAAAATATAGCAATATAGCATTTTTAACTAAATCAAGGGCCATAACTCCGCTGTTACTTGGCCGATCTGGCTGGTTTTCAAACTCATCCGAGCTTTCATAGATATTAACAACCTGTTAAAGTTTGGTAAAGATTGGATGAAAAATGAAGGCCCTATCGTCTTAACGAGACAAAAGTTAACAACGGACGGACGACGGACAACTCGGCATCCCATAAGCTCTGCTGGCCTTCGAATTTTTTACTAAATCAAGGGCCATAACTCCGTTGTTGCTGGTCCTATAAGGCTGGTTTTCGAACTTGTCCAAGCTTTCATTGATATTAACAATCTGATAATGTTTGGTAAAGATCGGATGAAAATTGAAGACCCTATCGTCTTAACGAGGCAAAATATAGCATTTTTAACTAAATCAAGGGCCATAACTCCGCTGTTACTAGTCCGATATGGCTGGTTTACGAACTTGTCCGAGCTTTCATTGATATTAACAATGTGGTAAAGTTTGGTAAAGATATGATGAAAAACGTAGGCCCTATCATCTTAACGAGGCAAAATATAGCAATATAGCATTTTCAACTAAATCAAGGACCATAACTCTGGTGTTATGGTTCGATCTGGCTGCTTTTCGAACTTGTCCAAGCTTTCATCGATATTAACAATGTGGTAAAGTTTGGTAAAGATAGGTTGAAAAATGAAGGCCCTATCGTCTTAACGAGGTAAAATATAGCAATATAGCATTTTTAACTAAATCAAGGGCCATAACTCCGCTGTTACTTGGCTGATCTGGCTGGTTTTCAAACTCATCCGAGCTTTCATTGATATTAGCAACCTGTTAAAGTTTGGTAAAGATTGGATGAAAAATGAAGGCCCTATCGTCTTAACGAGACAAAAGTTAACAACGGACAGACGACGGACAACTCAGCATCCCATAAGCTCTGCTGGCCTTCGGTCAGTAGAGCTAATGAACAGCGTGTTATTATTAAATTCTGTGAAAGTATTGGGGAAAACACCAACAGAGACTAAAATATTGCTGAAAAAGTCATTAGGGAAGTCTTCCGTGTCTCGGGCACTCGTTTACAGATGGTATAAACGCTTCTAAGATGGGCGCACATCAACAAGCGATGACCAAAGGAGGGGCAGACCCAGCGTTATTGACAAAAACGTTAATAAAGGTGGCGCTATATAACGACAGGCTTATCACCGTCAGGGAAATCGCGGAAATGTGTGAATTGTAATAGACATGAGAAGTGTATATCATGTGCAGGAAGATACTTTGAGAAAGAGTAGATACCATTGACTAAATAGAAACCTGCAGAAATCAAGTAACGTCACGATCTGACGTTGTTTGCAAGATTGGACTGCGCCGCCCTCCCCAGTATGTATGTTTTTGAATTAACATAATTCATAAACTATTTTATATTTCATATTGAAATTTTACAGACGAATACAGAAATGGTGTATCTTTTATCTGGTGTAGTTTTTATTTACGTCCAATCCGTTGCCTTTATAAGGACAGTCCGAACAGCTCTCGTATAATGGACTGTTCTTTCTTTGAATTAAGACCATTCCATTTATGTGACAAAGGGGTGTTTTGGGGTTACTCGCAGGCTGATCTGGGTTTACAATGGACATAAAGGCTATTACAGTCGTGCTTAGCGGGTTAGGGGTTAACAGGATGTAAAACCCGTTCATTTCCTTCGACGCTTTGTCAATGTCTGAAGCCTGAAGCCTATAGGGACTGTCTGCTTCTATTTTATTATGCAATACAACTGATTTATTTTATGCTTAGCAGTGAAATAGTGGATTTTAGCAATGAAATAAAAGTTGTATTTCATATGTGTGAAATACAGAGTTTTATTTTTTCACTGCCGGAATTTTTTTTCTTCTCCAAAGTTGCTATAAAGTTATATCATTGGAAATCACTTAACTAAGAAAATGAGTCGTAGATTATTGAAATCGGTTAGGTAGTTTAGAAGTTACGGGGAATTAGAAACAGCAATTTCATCATAATCAACTTTTTATTTATTTTTCTGCATACTGCATGCAGCACACGTCAATTATAAAGCATAAAATAAAAATGAAATTTGTTGTTTTGTCGTGAATAACAGATTTTGTGATCAAACTTCAATATTTCTTGAAAATAAAAAAGTTTTCATACTTCTCGCTGAAATAAAATCTGTTATTCACTCCAAAACAATAAATATCCTCTATACCGTATATGAACTGGTACAGATCATTAGGATAATCAAATGACCTCAGACAGATGATTAAGATATGCCTTACGTGGTCCCGTCTTAATTTCATTAAGCAATGGGGAAGTGTATACTATAACGGATATTTCGGCCATAAAACACGTTTAAATTATTTTTTTATTGAAACAAATGCGATAACCTGTTTAAAATTGCCTATTAAATGTGTTAATTTTACAATATGCAAACTTTTTAAGCCCCAGCCAACCCCAATTTTGCTTCTTCGAGAAGGGGTTGGATGGGGTATGAAAGTTAATACTTAGACCACATAATGCGGCATATGACCTCGGACAGATCATAAAGTATGCATATGACCTCGGACAGATCATTAAAGTATGCATATGACCTCGGACAGATCATTAAAGTATGCATATGACCTCGGACAGATCATTAAAGTATGCATATGACCTCGGACAGATCATTAAGGTATGCATATGACCTCGGACAGATCATTAAAGTATGCATATGATTTAGAATGGACTTGATATGCAAATGACCTAGAACTGACTTCTTGGAAGATATACCCAAGCCACTTGAAATATATACCTAAGCCACTGAAATCCAATTTTATACCAGACAGTAAGTGAATCACTAACATTCTATGAACAGGGTATAGAAGTGCAGTAAGGTACATCATACTGGCTGATATTAGCATCACATAGACAGGTATCTCTGTGGGAGCAAGTTGTCGCTGTCATTAATAACAATTTAACCGACATTTTCAAGTGTTTGTCTATTTCGTTTAAGAGATCGCATAATCATTTAATTTCATTGTATACAAAATCAATCGTGGCCGTTCACTTTGAAACTATACATTATTCTATGCGATTGTGTAAGACTCGTAAACTACGATTATCACATTTCCACAGAGGGCTTCTAGGATATAAAATTATACTCTAAATTGACACTTAACAGAATTGAGACATTTTTTCCGCCTTATTTCGATTTCAGTTTGTCCCAGAAGAATGGATAGGATGCCATTAAGCTAAGAAGCAGATCAATGTTCTAAAGTGCATTTCCCCTATAAGAGTTCTAGAAAAAAATAGGCTTGGCAAGTAGGGAATTTGTGTTGTAGCTATTAATCGGTTTACATGTGGACTAAATCTTAAGTTGAATACATGTAACGTTCTTGTCACATATCAGCAAAGATTAAAAAAACACATTATTTTTTGTTTATTTAATAACAAAAAAAACAACACATAAAACACAAAAGAAGACCAGTAGCAGTGATAAGTGGATGTTTTATGTGAATGAAGTGGTATAAGATCCGAATATGTGCAACAATAATAAACTTAAGTAGATTGATGAGTCATTTAATAATAGAGGGATTTTCATAGACAAAGGTCAAGAGCAATAACGTGCTGTTGCTACCAATCCAATTAGAAGAAGAGTGTCACAATCCATTACATTTCAGAACTGAATGTTGTTTAACGGCTCATCAACACAGTATAGGTTATTTCGAGCCGCCCCAGAGAGAGGGGAAGGATACATAGGAATCCGGGAACCGTGCCCTACTCTTATTATCGAATAGATTCCTATGGTTCTTTAACATACTCGGAGGATAGACTGATACATGGGACCGCCCAGTTTACGTCCCCATCCGACTGAAGAGGCTATGTGAAAGTGTCTTGCCCAAGAACATTTCAGAGAAGAGATGTCTGATAAACATGTTATATAAATAAAGAATACAAAGAACACTAATTTTGTATTTAATCAAGCTAAAGTTAGAGTTATGGTTCTTGTACTATGCACTTTATATCATTGTGAGAAGTTTTCATTCCAATCCCATTAGTAGTTCTCAAGTTAGGCTAATGACAAGCATTTTAAGTGTCTATTTCATTTAAGAGATCGCATAATCATTTAATTTCATTGTTTACAAAATCAATCGTGGCCGTTCACTTTGAAACTATACATTATTCTACGCGATTGTGTAAGACTCGTAAACTACGATTATCTCATTTCCACAGAGGGCTTCTAGGATATAAAATTATACTCTAAATTGACACTTAACAGAATTGAGACAGTTTTTCCGCCTTATTTCGATTTCAGTTTGTCCCAGAATAATGGATAGGATGCCATTAAGCTAAGAAGCAGATCAATGTTCTAAAGTGCATTTCCCCTATAAGAGTTCTAGAAAAAATAGGCTTGGCAAGTAGGGAATTTGTGTTGTAGCTATTAATCGGTTTACATGTGGACTAAATCTTAAGTTGAATATATGTAACGTTCTTGTCACATATATCAGCAATGATTAAAAAAACAGGTTATTTTTTGTTTATTTAATAACAAAAAAAACAACACATAAAACACAAAAAGAAGATCAGTAGCAGTGATAAGTGGATGTTTTATGTATATAAAGTGGTATAAGATCCGAATATGTGCAACAATAATAAACTTAAGTAGATTTATGAGACATTTAATAATAGAGGGATTTTCATAGACAAAGGTCAAGAGCAATAACGTGCTGTTGCTACCAATCCAATTAGAAGAAGAGTGTCACAGTCCATTACATTTCAGAACTGAATGTTGTTTAACGGCTCATCAACACAGTATAGGTTATTTTGAGCCGTCCCAGAGAGAGGGGAAGGATACATAGGAATCTGGGAACCGTGCCCTACTCTTATTATCGAATAGATTCCTATGGTTCTTTAACGTGCTTGGAGGATAGACCGATACAAGGGACCGCCCAGTTTACGTCCCCATCCGACGGACAAGGCTAAGTGAAAGTGTCTTGCCCAAGAACATTTCAGAGAAGAGATGTCTGATAAACATGTTATATAAATAAAGAATACAAAGAACACTAATTCTGTATTTAATCAAGCTAAAGTTAAAGTTATGGTTCTTGTACTATGCACTTTATATCATTGTGAGAAGTTTTCATTCCAATCCCATTAGTAGTTCTCAAGTTAGACACTTAAAATGCTTGTCATTAGCCTATTTCATTTAAGAGATCGCATAATCATTTAATTTCATTGTATACAAAATCAATCGTGGCCGTTCACTTTGAAACTATACATTATTCTACGCGATTGTGTAAGACTCGTAAACTACGATTATCACATTTCCACAGAGGGCTTCTAGGATATAAAATTATACTCTAAATTGACACTTAACAGAATTGAGACAGTTTTTCCGCCTTATTTCGATTTCAGTTTGTCCCAGAATAATGGATAGGATGCCATTAAGCTAAGAAGCAGATCAATGTTCTAAAGTGCATTTCCCCTATAAGAGTTCTAGAAAAAATAGGCTTGGCAAGTAGGGAATTAGTGTTGTAGCTATTAATCGGTTTACATGTGGACTAAATCTTAAGTTGAATATATGTAACGTTCTTGTCACATATCAGCAAAGATTAAAAAAACACGTTATTTTTTGAAAAACAACATAAACACAAAAGAAGATCAGTAGCAGTGATAAGTGGATGTTTTATGTGAATGAAGTGGTATAAGATCCGAATATGTACAACAATAATAAACTTAAGTAGATTGATGAGTCATTTAGTAATATAGAGGGATTTTCATAGACAAAGGTCAAGAGCAATAACGTGCTGTTGCTACCAATCCAATTAAAAGAAGAGTGTCACAATCCATTACATTTCAGAACTGAATGTTGTTTAACGGCTCATCAACACAGTATAGGTTATTTCGAGCCGCCCCAGAGAGAGGGGAAGGATACATAGGAATCCGGGAACCATGCCCTACTCTTATTATCGAATAGATTCCTATGGTTCTTTAACGTACTCGGAGGATAGACCGATACATGGGACCGCCCAGTTTACGTCCCCATCCAACTGAAGAGGCTATGTGAAAGTGTCTTGCCCAAGAACATTTCAGAGAAGAGATGTCTGATAAACATGTTATATAAAATAAATTAAAGAATACAAAGAACACTAATTCTGTATTTAATCAAGCTAAAGTTAGAGTTATGGTTCTTGTACTATGCACTTTATATCATTGTGAGAAGTTTTCATTCCAATCCCATTAGTAGTTCAAGTTAGGCTAATGACAAGCATTTAAAGTGTCTATTTCATTTAAGAGATCGCATAATCATTTAATTTCATTGTATACAAAATCAATGTGGCTGTTCACTTTGAAACTATACATTATTCTACGCGATTGTGTAAGACTCGTAAATTACGATTATCTCATTTCCACAGAGGGCTTCTAGGATATAAAATTATACTCTAAATTGACACTTAACAGAATTGAGACATTTTTTCCGCCTTATTTCGATTTCAGTTTGATTCAGAATAATGGATAGGATGCCATTAAGCTAAGAAGCAGATCAATGTTCTAAAGTGCATTTCCCCTATAAGAGTTCTAGAAAAAATAGGCTTGGCAAGTAGGGATTTTGTGTTGTAGCTATTAATCGGTTTACATGTGGACTAAATCTTAAGTTGAATATATGTAACGTTCTTGTCACATATCAGCAAAGATTAAAAAAACAGGTTATTTTTTGTTTATTTAATAACAAAAAAACAACAACAAAAAACACAAAAGAAGATCAGTAGCAGTGATAAGTGGATGTTTTATGTGAATGAAGTGGTATAAGATCCGAATATGTACAACAATAATAAACTTATGTAGATTTATGAGTCATTTAATAATAGAGGGATTTTCATAGACAAAGATCAAGAGCAATAACTGCTGTTGCTACCAATCCAATTAAAAGAAGAGTGTCACAATCCATTACATTTCAGAACTGAATGTTGTTTAA